>JAUMHG010000047.1:2223306-2248510 GCA_032359395.1 Enteromius anoplus | reverse complement strand
AGTAGTTTGACTTTCACAACGACACACAGCGTCTCCAGAACATGGCGCCCGCAGCAACACTACAGACAGAATAATAGTTCCGCCTTCTTTCTTAGTGGAAACATTTGGGTGTTGTTTGAAAATAAACCCACTCTGTGACGTTGAGAAGTGGAGGCGTGTTTAAAGAGTCGTTTTAAGGGGGGTGTGGACTAGTCATATTTTTAATAAAGAATTTTTATTTTTAAAACCAGCTCGTAACAATCCAAAGAAAAAAGTTGAAATCGCACCATATGTCCCCTTTAAAATTCTGTTTGCTGTACCGTAACAAGAACAAGTTAAATGTTCCCACTGGGAACATGACCATAAAAATTATAACCTTTTTTTTTCTAAATCTAAGGAATGTGCATGAGCATGTTAACATCATGCTAAAATGATACAAGCAAAAAACTATTTCTATTGCTGAGGCTAGCCTTAGCTTAAAGTAGAAATAAGCCTTGTACAGGTATTGAAAAGTCACCATCTAAAGAATAACAAATGTGTTAAAGGGCAAAAAATGGGTAAATAATTTTAATATCACAGTCTTTTTTCAAACTCTTTAACAGCAATACTGGCAAAAGTATTATTGCACAAATTACAGCTCTGAAGAACAAAACAAAGTAAAAGCTGAAATATTTTTTGATTTTAGTTCCTATCTCTGAGGCTGGTAAAATTTATCTTACAGGAATTTTTGAGGTTGAATTATGAATTACAGAATTGAATTTTTAAATGATTCCATGGGGTCCTTAAATCTAGTCCACATTCTACACTTATGTACAGACAGCAAGTAACTGGGGAAAACAGCAGAAAATACATAATACAGACACCCACAGAGAAAGAGTGTTCATGTAGAGGCACTGAGAGTCAGTCAGTGTTGAGTCGAAAACCTGCGATGCAGAAAAGACACATCAGACTGGCACCAACACGTATTGAGCACAGCAGGTAAGGTGCTGTAAATACCTCTTTAACCTCTGAACCATGCCCATCACCATCGAGTCTGTGATCCCAGGACATGCCTCTTCAGCCAGGAGCATGGCCTGCTTCAGCTCCTCTAACACCGCCGGCTTATAAACGCCTCGCTTCTGCTTCAGCTGACAAAAGAACAAACACATCCATCCTGTGATTGAGACTTTGAATACATACAGCATTGTTAGTTCATTTGTGGGCTGCGAAGTTCAACTCATCGTCAGCAAATGCATAATATATAAGTTGAAAGGTTCATCTGGATTAAATTCTTACCTCTGCAAACAACGGTAAAATAATAGAGGACTTGGACTCTTTGCTCTTGGGCGGAGGCTCCTTTGCACTGTCCTGAACCTAAACAAAGAGAGAAAGCAGACGTGTCTGTTAAAATACTCTTATCTCTGCTCAAATGCAGCCACATCTTTTCCTAGTAATATTTCCTCCATTTTTGCCCTTTTATGTTTAATCAGATGGTGTTTTAGTGTGTTTTAGTAGATGAGTCCATTCCACTCAAATTCACAAGGTGTCCTATCAAAGGAACCAGAGGTGTAGAAAGATTTAAGGAAGTCCAGAAAGTGCTAAAAATGATCCACTAGCATCTAAAAAAAAAAAAAAACTTTCATTTTTGTTTATCATTCCAAACCCAATGAGCAGCTTTTTCTTGATAATTGTACTTAAGGCTGTGTTTTGAATAAAACGTATCTGCTTTGATCGTTTTAGACAATGGCGTGTCACCTCTCTGTGTTGTTGTTCTTTATTAACGACTCCGTTGTGTTTCACTGTGGGCTTATGTCCTATGACGGTGCCAAAGATCCAGTCATCATCCACAGACTCTCCAGATGCTTCACTGTCATCCCTGAAGACACATACAACACACATTTAAAATTCATTAGATTATTAATATAACTACATGTGCTTAAATGACTTTTTATTTTGTGGTTCTTACGATTCGGAGTCAGAGCTGGACTCATCTTGGGTCTGTTTTTCTTTCCATCTCTTGTACTTGTCGACAAGATCCATCAGGAATGATGTCTTCTTGGCATATCGTAGGATAAATTTGTGTTTCAAAAGCTCTTTAGCTGTTGGCCTCTGGCAGAGATGACACAGACATTGTCTTTTGACTATACATGACTATAAATCAAGGATGGGCAGTTCTGGACCCCAAGCAGTCCACCATCCATGCAGAAATCCATAGACTACTTCACATTGTTACTCCAGTGTACTGCAGAGTTTAGCTCCAACCCATAATTAAACATATCTTAATCAGCTAATCCAGATCTTCGGCATGCTAGAAACGTCCATGCAGGTGTGTTGAGGCAAGTTGGAGCTAAACTCTGCAGGACATTGCTCCTCCAAGACCGAAACCCCTGGTTTAGGCTTTGACCTACAGGGCTGGATTTGAGAAACCTGCTTTTATTTTAGAAGTGTCCAGTTCTGCTCCTTCCAGAAAAAATAGCTTAATCCCTAGTTCTACACAACTGGAACCTGTTCATCACTATTAACACACAGGCAGCACTTACAAAGTTGGGATCTTTATTGAGACAGGCATCTATGAAATCTTTGAGAGCCTTGTTGTGGTTTCCCTCCAGGGTGGGTGAGTTTTCCTTAGGGATGAGAAATAACACCTTCATGGGGTGAAGATCTGAGTGGGGCGGCTCTCCTTTTGCGAGCTCAATTGCAGTTATGCCCAGTGACCAGATGTCTGCCTGCAAAAACACAAACCTTAGTGACCTGTTCTACATGCACATGCAATGTGCAACATAGATGTCATTGCTCTTGTTGAGAACGGACGATATACAAAGCTTCTGGATAATCTAGTGTTTTCTAGAGATCAATAGGCTTATAGGTGATTCTATACTTGCGGGTACATTTGGTGTCCCCGTCTGTCGCTGTCAAACTCCGTTAACAATGTAGAGTAACGCTGACAATAGTGTAACAGAATTGACAGTTTTATTAATTTTTTTCCAAAAGCTCCACTTGCTGGCCTAAGTGCTAAGAAAACATGATAAAAAGAAATTTAAATAACACAATGTGAGATCAGTAATAAATTCTGTTTTCCTTTTGATATTGTGCTAACATATTACTTATTACAATTACCATATTACAAAGACAGTCCTACTGGAGAGCTACCTTCTTCCAGAATTTAGCCCCACTTCAGTCCCAACTGTTTTAGGTGTTCAGGATTACTAGAAAATAAGATGTGTTGGAGCAGAACTGGAACTGAAGTTTGGTGAAGGTAGAAGAGCTTCACGGGTTGGCTAGCTTCTAACCAGCATTAAAACTGTGATATGTACATTACACAGTGAACCGATCTGACCTTTGAGTCATACTCTGACTGTTTAATGACCTCTGGTGCCATCCAGAATGGAGTGCCCACAAACGTGTTCCTCTTGATCTGTGTGTCTGTGAGCTGGCCGGCCACACCAAAATCAGCTAGCTTCACATCCCCCTGCTCTGACAGAAGGACGTTAGCGGCTGGAGAAATACACGAACACAAATCACATCATGATTTGAGCTTTCAGAACAGAAGTTTAAATGCAGAAAACTGTAGGTAATACATCACACGCACCTTTGATATCTCTGTGAATTTTCTTTTCAGAGTGCAGGTAATCCAGACCCTTCAGGATCTCTCTGAGGATGGTGGCGATATGAGACTCATCAAGAGCTCCAGGTCCCAGCTGTAGATCAAAGAACAAACCTGTTAAACCTGCAGTGGATGCTTTTTATTTTCCATCAAATTCTAGACCCCTACCCACTGCCATTATAAAGCTGGGAACCAGGATGTTGTATAATCTACAGGTGTAATATACACCTAGGATGGGGTAAACTATTATAAATGTTATTTTCAGGTTAACTTTCCTTATAAATTCTGACTCTGCCCCAACACACCAGTTTAAAGTTATGCAGGATTCAAGATTGTTTGATGAGGGTTTAAACTTTGCATGAAGGTAGAACTAGCAGGGATTCTCAACTTCAGTCCTCAGGCCCCACAGCTATGTAATATTTGTATGTCTCCCGTCAGATAATCAGCTTGTTAGGAGAGATCCATGAACTGAACTGACTGTGTAAGATAAGAGAAACATACAAAATATGCAGAGCGGTCGGCCTCGAGGACTGGAGTTAAAAATCACTGATCTACAGGAACTGGAGAACACCCTAGAGATTTTCAGCTGTAAAGTCCACAACTAAAATGTTCATCATAATTAAAATACATATATCTAAGAGCAATTTGCAGAAATATGATTTTTTTTTTTTTTTTTTTATTACACAGTTTTAACTTGTCATTGATTTTTTATTAATGAATCTTTATTACAATACCTTGTCATAAATATAGACTGTACTAGTCAATAAAGTTAAGGAAATTAAGATTCTCACCAAATCCAGAGCAGAACCCCCTCCTAAATATTCCATGATAATCCACAGTTTTGTGTCCTGCAAGAGATGTTGAGTTATATAATTCCAGTTACTACATGTCATTATTGTCTAACACGCAGCAGTCATTATTAAATCTCTATTAAAATCTTATTAAAATCTCTAAAGCCATGTGCAAAACTTAAAGAGCTAAATGACCGATTTTCTGGCAATGTCACTCATCCATCCAGATGTTGAGCCTTCCCGCAAACTTCCCTGCTCCAACACACTCACCCGTTATTGTCAAATGAATGATCTTGGACACCTTGATTAGCTGCTTCAGGAGTTTGACTAGGGTTGGAGATGAGCTACACACAATGCTAAAGTTTCAGGAGTAGGGTGTCATATTTGTGGGGCAGTCATGACCTTCAATACCATGACTGAGGTAAGACCGTCGAGCAAGGCACCGATCCCCCAAAACTGCTCCCCCACTGCTCCGGATGTGTGTTCACGCTGTCTGTGTGGTGGATCACTTCTTACTGTGTGTGCACTTTGGATGGCTTAAATGCAGAGCACAAATTCCAAGTGACCATACTTGGCCACAAGTCACTTCACTCACTTTATATCACAAAAAGGCCTTAGGAGCAGTGGGACCACAAACAGATTGGACACTTTCACAACCCTAGCCAGTCCTCTGTGGGAGCTCTCCAGTCATTTGTAGTGAAATTTGGCTCCAAAGGGTCTATTCATCCTAAGGTTACACTTAGTCATTTGTTGGTATTTACTTGCTGCATATCTATTGGATCATGAAAAGACACATTTGAGACTCAAACCACCTGATGTATCTCTATTCAATAATGAAATGCCTTTAGTTATAAATTAGTGTTTAATCTTGTCATTATACATTACTGACACGTTTGGACCTCTGCTATCCCCAAATATCATACAGCCTAAATACAGCTCAAGTCACCTACAGTAAGCTGCCTGACACACATTAAAGTGCTTCAGGGAAACAGTACAAGGGGCCTCACCTTCAGGTAAGATCCATAGTATTTAGTGATGAAGGGGCTGTCACATTGGCTGAGGACGGTGATCTCCTGTTGGATGTCTTCCACTTCATCTTCAGCCTCCTCCAGGTCAATAATCTTTATAGCGACCTTCTGCTGCGTGCGATTCTCAATGCCCTTAAAGACCTCTCCAAACGATCCCTTCCCAATCCTCTCTAGCTTGGTGAACAGCTTCTCCGGGTCAACTTTTAAATGCTATAAAAGAAAGAAAAACTAATGAGAAGTACTCTAGTTAGTTCTGGAATCAAAGGTTTAATACGAGAGACAATTCAAACAGTGCAACAGTGACCAGATGTTCATCTCAACAATCCAAATAAATCACAGTGTCATCCTAGTAAGTCTTTATAAGCCATTCTCATGAGTTGCTGGAACGTGGCAGGTGCATCCAGCATTCCCAAAGGCCCAATTTCATACTGGAATACCTTAACTTTAGTGTCAAAAATTATTGAGGCACAAATAATCCAACATTTCAGACATCTGGCACCACAGAGCCTTATATAGTCTTACAAATGCTTGCATACTCTTGCTAACAGAGGCAGTGGTTGCTAAGTTAATGTTTTGTCAATAAGGATCTTTCAGCAAGAAGCAATGACAAGCACATTATGACTCTTAATGTGCTGTAATCAGAAGAGATACACAGCTAATCTAATCTCTCACACGTCATTTACAATAACCACAATCATGGCCTTTCCCCTAACAGTGGCACTTTGGTCATCAGATATTATGTGACCCTATAAAAAAAAAAGTAAAAAAAAAAAAAAAAAAAAACTCTTTACTGAAATTATGCTACCATTATAAACTTATATAATGTGGCAAACTCAATGGAAGTAATTATAAAATGTTTCTGCAGGTAAAGCAATTTTTCAGTCGCTTTTTGTTTTAACAAACATTAACTTCACACATGCCCTTTTTTTATGCATCTGCTTTAAAAAAAATTAAAAAAAATCCCTATTTGTCTGGCATCAGTAGCCTACCATGCTGTCAACAAACAACAACAACCAGAAAACATTCATTCCCACTCAAACACAGCGTACCTTTGATCCTCCACTGTCCATGACTATGACTGCTGCTTCCTGAATGTGTGGTTCACACTCATGTGTTAGTCAGTCCATCACGGCTCTTTATCATGTGGGTGTAACGGGGCGGCGACACGGCCGCTCTCCACCACAGTAATGGGGTCAAAGAGCAGAATGCCTCTTCTAATGATTATGCAGGCGGAATACAAATAGTTCCACAAAACCGAACACAAGCCATGTGATGAAAACTGGCTTCTGTCACGAGTATAACTGTAATCACATTTATTAAAGCAAAAAAAGAGACAATTCTGTCATTATTTACTTAACCCTTATGTTGTTCCAAGCCTATAATACTTTCTTCCTTAAATGAAAAATGTTTCTTTATTATAATTTTTTTGGGGATAAAGCGACACTCAGCATTTCAGCAGTACTATGTAACGTTTTGTGCTCTAGTGGTTAATAAACACAATTGCGCACATCCCTCGAAAGAATATTCTAACCGGTGCTACTTCTCCAAGTGTTTGTCTATGGTGATTCACGCAGGTATGTGTTACTCCAGTGATGACCTGAACAGGCTACATTAGTTTGAATATAAGCACTTACTATAAATGTACCATATTGATTGGGGATAAGACAAAAAGACGGGCTGGAGGATGAATTAGTGGTGTACTCACTCATTGTATACATTTTGCTAATTTTGAACACAGAAAAAGTTACAAAGTGCTGCCAAAGCCAATGAGTACTGTTGCAGACTATTTTGACTGCCTCAAATTTTTACAGCAAATGGACTCCCTTAACATCTGGCAAAACGTAGGATTCCGATAACTGCGAGGTTGAGTTTGGACCATTCCACTTACATACACCTAGTTATTTATCTGTTGTGGTAATTTGCCGGTCATGTTGAAAAGTTGTTGGTCTAGATCAATAGATATTCTTTATGTTTACCTCATATACGATCATTTTCTTCCAAATATGATCATTTTCCAATCTGGCACCACTGCGTGTGATTGTTCACCCCGTTACACTGGTGGGGAATGCCGCCAAATTAGTGGAAAAATCCCCAGCAAGTGATCTCCATCCATTCACCCTTCTTCTATTCTTCCTCAACATGGACAGTTACTGCTGCCGGTCCCCCCCTGTACAAGCTACGCAATTACTACTCAAAAGGATATCCCACGATGATCCCTAAATAATTTAATTTAATTTATTTCCTACCATATCGGAGAGAAAACAAGAAGCTGGTTGATTTTCCAGTCGTGGGTCTTTAATGTGGAGAACTGCTCATATTCTCTATATAATGATGCATTTAAAATAGACCAAATAGATGTTTATAAAAGTTCACATTGCTATTGAAGATAAAATAAAACACAGATAACAATAAATATATATATATATATATATATATATATATTAACCAGCTTAAATGTTGATTATATTAACTCAAACCTCTTTTTGTAAACCCATATACCTAATTAACATGCATGTCCTCCACGTTTGCAGTTTTTCTAACACGTCTAATTCACCATGGATTTACGTTTGGGAAATTGGACACACATTTTGTATGTAACCTGTCCATCCAGCTTGTAGCAGTGCATTTGGCTACTTAAACTCAAAAGGATAAAGACCATTGTTTCAAAGTAGTGTATTCTTTATTAGCCTTAAAATATAAAAATATAATCACACAAGATGCAGTGGATCACACACAAAACACTAACCAGAATCCATCTTCATCATAAACCATATCTAAAGACATCATGACATTTTGACATTCACATCTGATTCAATCAACAAGATTATTTTACAAGGATGGATGAAAATATCATCAATATGTCTGTTCGCAGTCTTTTTTATATATGTATTTCGATAGATATGGCACTAAAGCATAGATATTAGCATAATCCAATCTTCACAAATCTTATATCTTGGTTTGTTTGACCTCCTGTTCCTTTTTCTGGTCTTCATCTTTTTCCTCCATTTCTAGCGTCCCTTTCTCTGTCTCTTCTGGCTCGAGTCCCTGCTCTTTCCTGATCTGGGCCTCAATCTCTTCTGGGTCTATGTAGGTGTAGAAATAAGCCATGAAGGAGAAAATGATGCTCACTGCCACCAGCAGTGATGCAAACAGCACATACTCTGCCCACTGTGTGAATAAAAAAAAACACATGGAGTCATGAAATTAATGTTTCCCAAAAATGAAAATTCTGTTATTTGTTTTGTTCCCAGCCTGTATGGGAATATATCTCCCGCCTGGCTGAATATGTGTAGTGTGTGTGTTAGTACATGAGCTCATATGCAGCACCTGTTTGGGAAGCTTTCCTAGCTCTGCCACAATCAGCACAATGATGTTTCCCACGGCGTTGGTGCACAACCAGCCGGCCTGCAGCACTGACTTCATGTTCTTTGGAGCCTAAAGACATAGAAGTACAGCTATTGAGAGGGATCTTTGAAGTCTGCAGGATATCACATGGCAATAATTAATATCCCAGTGAAGAATATACTATTAATACCACATAATATTCGCTAGAACTAGGTCTAGAGACAAATCATCTATTTTGTAAATGCAGAATTATTAATGATGTTGTTTTGAACAATTTATCCCCGCAAATGTTGCAGTTTAAAACTTCTCTCTAGTGATGTATGCTGTTCAAATGTAATTTTACAAGCTCAAAAATATAAAAATATATATAAAAATATATATAAAAAGAAAGAACCCCCTTGTTTCAAAAGTTTAAAATCATGTATTTATTTATTAAGCCATGTGCTACATTTAGCTATGTTTGAATCTATTTTTACCACTTGGCTTTTTTGTGGACTGAAACCAGTGGACTGAACCAAGTCTTCACCCTACATTTTTTTGTTTTTTGATAATCCATGTCAGATCTATTTCCCATTGTGCAGCGTCTATTAGCACAGCAAGAGCACTATATTAACCAATCCGGTGAAGTGTGCTATTGTTGTACCTGTGAGTATGAGAACTGCAGGCCAGTGACTGAGAACATGACCTCTCCTGTAGTAATGAGGAAGTACTGAGGAACCTGCAGAGCCATGTGGACCGAGTTGGGCTTAATGTCTTCAACTTCTACTATAGATGCACACTACACACACACAAAAACACACATGCACATATTAACCAGAAGACACGATATCAGGACTATATTCCACCTCTTCTAAAGTACACACCTCAGAGAAGAACACATCGCTGCCGATGAGGAAGGTGTACGAAGAACCGAATCCAAACTTACGGGAAAACTCACACCACTGTTCACCATGTCTGAGGACGAAATCCCGCCTTAGGAGAGAAACCAACAGCAACCATACTTCGGATTTATATAATTCAGTTTGAAGTGGTATTCTAAACCCATTTTAATCCCATAATGTGGTATATATTTATATTTATATATAACTGACAAAAAAAAAAAAAGTATGTAGGATGTCACTTTCATCCTTCAGGACCTGACGGGTTTATGAAAAATGGACCAAAAATATGGCTGAGTTTAGGTTGTGTAATTTTAGAGCTGCATGCACAAACCAAGCTGATGAATGAATGGGAACGCTAACAGTTCTCCCTTTGGAGAGTTTTAGGTTGGTTTTACTGATTTGAAATAATTCTAGTTTTAGATTTCAATAGTTCCACTACTGGCAAATAGACCGTGTATTTTAGCCATGTATTAACCAATCAGAAACCGGGACCAATAATATCAATTTTATTACTAGATAATTTTAGCAATAATAAGAGCTGATTGTGCAAACAGTGTAATTAGTGAATACTTCAAATTACAATGTATAAAAGCAGTTTCAAAAAAGAAAATATCTGATAATATGGTAGCATTTATGTATTTTCAGGGCTGCCTGCTCCAGCTGAGCAACTGCTATTGAGATGAATGGGAATAAGATTTAGTAAAATGTCATTAGTAAGTAAGAAGACACTATAGCTATGTTTCCATCCATCTATTTTTATGCGCATTTTGGAATTTTGCATAAAAAACACTGGATGGAAACGCTAAGATTCGCATCAATTCTAAAAACGTGCATCAAAAACCTACGCTCACATCTGAGTAGAATACAGAAAATACAGTGACTATGTGCTGTGAGAAGGGATAACTTCAATGATCTCGTTCCCACAGCCACTATACGTTGTTTTGATCATTGTGAAATTGATGAGCAAAGTCTGTCATCTAAGTATTTCTGTATAATAACTGTCGTACACAACTGCAGCATCCGCCTCCAAAAGCATTGACCGCGTTTCATCAGCTCGCTCTGAGGCGCAAGTAGGCGAATTTGCCTATATTACATTTGAAAATATTAGTATTCAGTGCTTTCTCCTATATTCCTATTGATATTTATTGCCACAGTTCACCATGCAGGAAGGGACATTTTTATTCTCTTTGACTCGCTGGATGGAAATGTGCTTTATTCGCATATTTTTTATGCAATATTCCTGTTTTGCGCATTTGAATCTTTGGATGGACACATAGCTAATGATTTCGTGTTTACTTTAAAAAGTAATTTGATACAAGCAATGATCCACTTTGTTAACAAGTTAAAGCATGTTTGGCTATTAAAGTATTTCCTTAAACATCAATGAAAAATCTAAAATAGCTACTCACTTCCCCTGATTCACCAGTGTGTAGTTTGTTGTGGCTGATGGTTCAATGGTATCCAGGTAAGTGATATTCAGATCTGCTGTCCAGCCATTCACAAACCTGTGTGACATCAAACCATTGAGTGAAAGTTTGGTGTTAAGGAGCAGTTAAACCAATATTAAAGTCCTACCTGATGGCATTCTTTCCTTCCCTTGGTTTGGTCTTGACGTCTTCTTTCTGGAGGAAAAAACAAAGGTCAGCGTCACTGTTATATTTTTTTTTTATTTATGTTTTTTCCAAGCATAGATCCTGTTTGTTCATTAAAAGGGTCATGAACTGAGAAATGAAAATTCCCTCGACCATATAAGAGGCCATTGTACTATAAGAATATCCTTTAAGTTTCAGAGCTCAAAACTTATTAGTTTAAGAACAGTTTATATTGGGCAGTCTACCAAAACGACAGCTTGTGGATTGATCTGCTATGATGTAATAGCGTGGCTAAACTCCACCTCCGTAGAAGATGATCAACGCCTGCTTCTACATCACTGCCTGCTTAGCCACGCCCACTGATTCACACATGATCACAACACTGGGATTCCTTCTGATCCAACGTTAGATAAGAGTAAACAAATGAATGAAAAAAATGAATAAATCAATCAATCAGTTCACTGAGCCAGTAAGAACTTGGCGCTTAGTTCTCTTGATTTTACAGTGAATTCTTCACAAGCAAGGCACAATTCAACACAGGATTTTAAGAAAGAGTGAAACTAAATGACAAGGATGTACTGAACACATAGGATATGACAGTAATGTTGCAGCACACAAGTGTGAGTACTGTTGTTATTACTGTATGTGGTCACTGTTGCTTCGTCTGTTAAACAGATTGTTTGATTTGAGGCTGTCAAAGATACACAACTATTAGCCAATCATAGCACTGGGCTTTTACCTCCTAGTTAAAATCCACAGAGAACAGTACAAAATAAAAACATGTGACATTATTTTGAGCAAAATCTGGTCAAAACTAAGGTGCTTTGAAGTTTATTTTGGTGTTCTGGAACAGTCTGCCATTTTATGTAAAACCTTGCGCTGGCTATTAATCGCCTTCCTTCTGATTATGTAATAAATAAATGTGCTCTGGGTCATATTTGACACAGAAATCATTTCAGGTTGATTTGTTCACTCAGTCAAGTCAAGTCACCTTTATTTACTGTATATAGAATAGAGTGTCAATAATGTATAATGACAAGATTAAACACTCAATTTTCAATAAAAAGCATTTGGTATCAATGGCAGAATGAAGAGAAAAACCTTGGGGAAAAGTCAGATAACGGTGACTGTGCTGCCAAATTGCAGAGCTGCTCCAAACATCTCCACATCTCTATGATCAGATGCTTTCTTAACTCCACTTTTTTGTGTGTGTTTTGTACAATTAGTGCTCAAACTAGACAAGGCATGCATTTCCTCCATCATTACGTCCCGATTAAGAAAAAAAATTCTAACGTCATCTTACAAATTATAATTTCTTCAAATTCTGCACACATGCCGCTTTAAAGCTTGTGTTTTTTTTTCTACTAGAGCTAGAATCTTGTTCAAGTCTTGTGATTACAAATTTGTCGGTCAAAGCTCATCAAAAATTGAAACACAGCAAAATGCCAAATATAAGCTTGTTTTTCTGGTCTCCAGTGCCGACTATTTTTCTTGAGTTAATAAAGACACTCACCAGATACATGATGGCTGGGTCAGAGGGAATGATCAGGGTCTGGCGCCCCCCTTTGATTAAACTGAAAGCCTTAGTGATCACAGGATTGGTGTTCAAGGACACTGTAATGTCCTGATGGTCAAACGTCATGTAATCTGCACTGCTCTATAAAAACACACAGGACAAACAGTGGTGAAACATCAGTGAGCTTCTGCTAGGCTCCAGGCATGGTGTGTGTGTTCAGATATGTGTAGATGTACCCCAAATGACTCTATCGGAAGAGGTTCGTTGGGTGAGATGGTCACGTTCAGTGTTCTGTTGTACATGTTCACCACCTTTAGCTGGCTCTCAGAGGACGATGGGAAATTCGGCAATGTTTTCTGAGGAGGAAAATGATGCATTGATGAACATCTGCTTTATTCGGTGACATGAATATGACTCAGACATTTCACACTTACATCAATCTCAATCTGGACCAGAGCCGCAGAAACAAATGCCGTGGCAGCAAACAGCATGCCAACCGTCATTCTCTTCAAAGGGCTGGAGCAGAAACATATTCACACAACACACTCATATCACTGCGGTTATGCCAAGAGATCCATCATTTCCCTTTACGTACTAAGTCATACCTGAAATTGAGGCCACATTTTTGGATGAGAGGGAAAATTAACCGGTCCATGATAGGCACCAGGGTCAGGATCAGGATGGGGTTCACAGTCTGACAGAGAAGAGACTTCAGTCTAACTATATACAGGTTCATTTCATGCTACATATAACTATAAATAACTTTGTGACAACTAATTCTCAATAATTCACCACTACATGTCTACTAACTCTCAGAGTAGACTGTTAGGGTAGGTTTAGGGCTAGTAGAATAAGTTGACATACTTGTAAGGTTTGCAAGGAGCCCACAATGTGGGCTATAAATAAAAGCTTGTACAAGATGAATAACTCACCTAATAAACACTCTAATAGCATCACTTTTATTATCTATTGAGCTTGGAGCTAACATGGCAACAGTAAACTCACCTGCATCTGATCTGGCTGCAGGATGAATGCTCCCTAAAGAAAAGAGGAAATGACATCAAATAAAAGAAAATAGTGTATTATCCTAGTTTTGCTAGATTTGAAATCTAAGTAGAATAATAACACAAACAGATAGAAAGTTACAGCTGTTTAACTCATTTAGAGCAATTAGCTGAAATGAAGAAACTTACAAAGTCTCCGTTCATGGTAGTGGCTTGGAGAGTCCAGCGAGAGCCCTGGACACAGTCAATACACACAAACCATTACAAAGCACAGTCCCTGTGAGAGAGAAGAAACCACTGGTCCTTACCTTCTGATCAAACAGAGTCCAGAACATGGGCAGAGGGATGTAGAGGAACAACACCTTCAGCACCATCTTTATCTGAGCGATGAGAAGTTTCTATAGAAGAGAGAGAAAAATAAAGGAATGTGAGTATGTGTTAGTTAAAGTTTTATAGTTTTATGTGTTATAAAGTTACAAAGACTTCTGGGGGGATTCTTTGGATATCACCATTTGTAAAATTAATATAATTTAAATTTTGTGAAATGCAGAAATGTACCATTTTCTTCATGTTAGCTATTTTAAAAACACACATATTTTTAACTGGCTATATATATATATATATATATATATATATATATATATATAAAAAATATAGGATGTTTCCACTTAGATAAACTAAGTTAATCTAAGTGAACGCATGTGTTCAAAGAGGATTGTGGCATACATCATATTTCTCTTCGGCCCAGTCCATCCAGTGTTGCCTCTTTGGATACCTGCTGCTTCTGTGCCTGAAACGGTTTCTGATGGCAAACTACAGAAAAAAAAACTTTATTAGATTCAATAAAATAATAAAAAATAATAAAATAGGAATTATAAAGTAAATGAAAATTCATGTATTCAAAAATCTTTTGCACCACACAGAGGTTTATTTAGTGCTGTCAAACTATTAACCACATCCAAAATAAACATGCTCTCTGTGTATATTTATTAAGTATATATACAAGCACACATGTACAATATATATTTTTTAAATATTTACATTCATATATTTATATTCGTATTACATCATATTATTATATATTTGTATTCATATAATTTATATATTATATACATATATATTTATTGTCTCATTTCTTTTAATTAAATGTACACATGCATTTGTGCGTATTTATATTTATACATAATAAATACACCCAGCACATATTATGTGAACAAAAACTTTAATTTTAATTGCTTTATTCATTTGACAGAACTATTTTTTATATTTGAATAAATGACTTAAACCTATTTCATTTCAGTAAGTTGCTAAAGCAACATCTATAATTACTAATTTAACATAAAAAAATAATAACATAAAAAATATTCATGCATATTTACGGAAGAGGATTAGGGCCAAGCAATAATAAAAAATGTAAATCATTTTGAGATTAAAGTCATTAAATTGCGAGAAAGAACTCGTTAAATAACAAGAAAATAGTCGAAATAAAATGTTGAGAATAAACTCGTTAAATGACGAGATTAAAGTCGTCAAATTTTAAGTTTTGAGTAGTTATTGCACAAGATATATGTTTTCTGTAACCATGCTGTATAAATGACGTCCTGTGGCGTTCAGTTTTACACTTGGGTATTCTCAGTCTGTGGCTGAACGTACTTCTGTGTGACATCAGTGACTCGTGCAGGGGATGTGATGTACTGTCCATTATACAGAGAAGCTTCTTCAGCATTCTCCTCTCAGATACCTCAGCTAGAGACTCCTGCTCCACACCAATGGCAGAGCTCGCTTTCCTGATGAGCTTGTTGAGTCTGTCGGTATCAGCTGATTTTAATCTGCTACTCCAGCAGACTACAGCAGAGAAGATGACACTGGAAACCACTGAGTGATAGAACATCTGGAGCATGGTTCTGCATACGTTAAAGGACCTAACGTTAATGGCGCTTTTCCACTACACAGTACCAGCTCGCCTCGGCTCGATTCGACTCGGCTCTGTTTGGTTTTCCACTGTGTAAGTCTCCTGAGAAGGTACAGACGACTCTGACCTTTTTTGTACATCTCACTGCCCATGATGTTGATAGGGTCAGGGACAGTCCTCTGCTTCCTAAAATCTACCACCAGCTCTTTAGTCTTTGAAACAGTTAGCTGCAGGTGATTTAGTGCAAACCACTCAACAAAACTTTTTATCACGCTCCTATATTCCGTTTCGTGGCCTCTTCTGATACAGCCCACTACAGCAGAATCATCTGAGAACTTCTGCAGATGCCAAGAAATGGAGACAGGACTGTCCCTTGAGGGGCCCCTGTGCTGCTCGTGATAGTGTCTGAAGTGATGTTCTGCAGCCTCACATATTGTGGACGACCTGTTAGATTTACCTGTTAGATCTGTTAGTTTTTAATCCAAGTCACCAGGGAAGCATCCACTCGCATGTCCAGTAGTTTATTACTGAGTAGCTCAGGTTTGATGGTGTTGAAAGCACTGCAGAAGTCAAAGAACAGGACTCTTACGGTGTTGCCTGGCTCCTCAAGCCTAGACCTAGACCTCTAATCAAACCACAGACTCCATGGTGACTTAAACTAGAGTTTAAACCGGAGACGCTGATGGGCATGCGCCAAAACAAGTCTTTTGTTCTGCACTCTTACTTCTCCAAACATGAGGGTATTTTTCTCAAAATGTAACGGCTTTTTTCTCGTTATTTGAAGATAAAGACTTTAATCTCGTAATTTAATGAGTTTATTCTTGACATTTTAATGACTTTAATCTTGAAATGATTTATTTTTTTTATTATTGCTTGGCCATAATCCTCTGCCGTACATATTAAACAAAATTACTAAACTCTAAAATTTGAATGAAAGCAAAAAAAAAAAAAACATACATACAAAATCTATAAAAGAATATCAAAAGTTGATAAAAGTAAAGAGAATCTTGAACAATCTGCAAAACATCTGTTTTCATGTTCCACAGAAGAAAGAATCCTTTCTTTGTTTATTGAGTAAGGCTGACTCACCCCTATGCATTTACACACAGACCCCATAATGTTTCCTTCTGGATCAGTTTTGACATACATGCCACTGCCAGCAATGAACACCACTGCAACAAACAATACACATCCCAACAGATCAGTGTGTGTGTGTGTGTGTGTGTGTGTGTGTGTGTTAGAGTCTGTGCAGTCTTACCCAGAGAAATGACCATGAGAGCGGCTGGGACCCCAAAAGCCAGAGGATAACACTGCTGCTTTGTGTGTATGCCACACTCCTGAGCTGCACACACAATGAAGAGCCAATAGTCACGGAGGGAGCATGCAAAAAGTATAAGTGAAATGTGTGTGTTTGTGCATGTACCTCTGAGAACAGGTGTAATGAGTGTGGAAAGAAGACTTCCTGCGTTGATGCACAAATAAAACACTGAGAAAAACGTGTTGAGTTGGCGACTCTGTAAAGATCAGCACACCACAACACACCATTATAGACTGAAGGACTGAGAAGATGTCGTGAGCGAAGGAAGAGGGTAGTAAGTAACATCATACCTGATGTTCCTGAAACTGATCGCCACCAAATGCAGCCACACATGGTTTAATACCCCCAGTGCCCAGAGCAATGAGGATCAAACCCAGCATGGACAGAGCGCTGAAAGAGAAACACACTTTATATATTCAGTTCTGTCTGGGCTATTTAGTGTAGTTCCATTAAAACTTTATAAAAAGATATGAATTATAACTCCCAAAATACATTTTAAAGGGGTCATATGATGCATTTCCAATAAGATCCCTAAAGTTCCAAGGATTAAAGTCTCAAAACCAAAGAGATATTATTTGTAAAAGTTATGACTTTTCCACACACCCCTAAAACAGCTAATTTAAACACACCCTCACTTTTGTGTAGCTGGCCACAAGTCACATCCCTTCACTTTAAACACCATCCAAATGTTCACACAAAGAAAGAAGGCGGGGCTATAATTCTGTCTGTAGTGTTGCTGCGGGCGCCATGTTCTGGAGACGCTGTGTGTCGTTGTGAAAGTCAGACTACTTTGTTTGTGGTTCCAAAAGAGGACACAACTAGAAATCTGTGTTAAGTTGTACAGCACTGTTCAAAGTGACACGTAAAAAAGACAGAACTAAGTCATGATCATCAGTAATTATGTCTCACTGCTTTGTAATGTGTTTTATTGTTTTGGTGTCGTAGCGCCGGGACGCAACCTCACGTTATGGTAAGAGGCGTAACATGTCCGCCAAATGCTTGCGGTATTCAGCCAATCACAGTGCACTGGATAGCTGGCCAATCAGAGCATATCTTGCTTTTTTAGACCAATGGGCTTTGTACAAATCGACCTGTTTCAGGGGGCGGGGCTTAGAGGCGAAACAATAATGTACAGTATGTAAAAGATAAAAAACTGTGTTTTTTGCACCTTAGACCATATAAACACATTGCATTACACCAAATACACAAAATAATGTTCTTTTCAGCAACATCATATGACCCCTTTAAGCATTTTATTAATAAGAAAGGAAGATCAGAATTGGCAGAGCAAATCCTTTGACTAAAACACACTCAGATTTACAGATCACATGCTGCTTCTGCCTGTAACACTAACAGATCTAGACAGGTGGTGCTGGGGAGGAGGAGGGATGAAGAAAACACAGTACTGACCTGGATAAAGAAATCAAAAAGGTTGCGTAGATAGAATAGATAGTGTTGGCATTGAGCTTCTCAGAAGAGTATGAATCACTAAAATGTGCTTGTATTTATTTTAACATGAATGAAAAACTATTGTTTTTTAATAAAGCCATTTCTGTGTGAAAATTCCGAAATATATATTTTTTCCTCAAACCTGTGTCACAATATTTGGATTGTCATTTACCAAAAATTTTTTTTAAACTGACCTATTATAAATTCAGAGATTGTCATATACTGCGTTCTTGCAGATCACCGTGAGATGCGATGATGTAGCATTAGATTATGTAAACAACTCAAGTGCTTTAAAGAGCCCTTATTAAGGATGTTCGAAAATGAACTTCCTGCAAAGTTGTAAATCTAAAAGTGCACTGTGTATAAAGGTACTGTTTTTTAAAAGAGAGTGATTTTGAATAATTTAAACAAGTAGTTTAAAAAAAAAAAACTAATCCCAAGTCGTTTCATATTGACGTCAACTTGAAATATTAGCATATTGTCTGCCCAGTTGTGGGCCTTTCTCATTGGTCTGAATGAAAATGTAAATTAATTCTTCAGCACTAGTTGTCTCTTTTGGAGCATTAAATTAAGAGTGGTTTCCCCAGTAACACTGTGCACAAAGCAGCACTGAGACCAATCGACCAATCACAACAGATTTTTGTTATGCAAAGGAAGGGGTTGGAAAAATGAATTGTTAAGCGAATCGTTTGGTAGTCGTTGAGCAGATAACATAGCGTACGTTGCTGTTGTTGGGGACTGCCCTTATAGGGGCATTTAAAGAGTAGTTTGTTCATATGATTCATTTTAATATATTGCTTCAAATCAACGTAACGGTGTCATTCACCTTAGAGCCGGTTGGTTCGGTTCATGGTAAATTCTGTTAGTAGCTCTGTTCTCTGTGGGTGAGGACAGGTGACTCACATGTGGAAGGTGTAGTTATCCGGTGTGCCGTCTCTGTTGGCATCTGTGATGTCATGAATGGTGCTGACGGCCATGGTGACCTGGCCGATGGCGTACACGATGGACAGGTATATGATTGTTCTGTAAAGACACAAACATGACCAGCATCAGAGACAGCCTGCAGAAACTGCTTTCTCTCTCAAAGTGTTGCATGGATTGTGATCTGTGGGCAACTGCACCATAAAGCTCCACGAAAAACCTACTTGAACTTTCCGAGCCAGGAATCAGCAATGATGGCCCCTAAGATGGGCGTCAAGTAGCACAGCGCCACAAACGCATGATAGATGGATGTCGCAAGGTCATCATCCCAAAGCAGAAAATACCGGAAATACAGCACCAGCACAGCTAGACAAAGAGAGAGTGTGTCTTCATTCATGCAGTTTATTTGTGAATCTATTTTATTTTTTTATCTATTAAGTCAAAGGCAAATGCAATAATATGTGCCAGTACGTTTGTATTTCTATGAAGAAATTTGGCATGCTTTTGAGAAACCAGTCCCAGAATATTTGTACAGTTCACATGGGACTTCTTGTGTTTCATCTACAGACATTTAGCATTGGTCAAATTGTTTCACAAATACAGATGTGCATTTCTCCACGTAGCCTGTAATTATCTTCTCAGTACAATATCCAAAGGTCCCCTAAACCTGGGACAAATGGACTTTATGGCGGCTTCTGTCCTGTAGGAGTCACTGATCAACTGCGTTTTCACACTGATCTGCTCTTTCATATCGTTACTTGTACTTGGACAGTTGTTGCTGCATCAGTTCCTCATGTACTACTTATATTCACTCAATATTCGACATGTCTTTTTATAGTATAGCAGTCACACACACTTACCTCGCATGCCATAGTAGGAAAATCTCTCACAGAATTCATTGACCACAATAAAGAAAATGCTGATTGGATATCCACAACACTCAGCCGTCTGTACCAGCATACATAAACATACACAACATGAGCTGCAAACATGCCAAAACACACACGACATATACACATAGTTTATGTAGCGTGCAGAATATTGATATAAAATATTGTAGTATATGACATATGTACTAAAGAGTATATACTGCACAAAAATAGCATAGGCTAAATGACATATGTTGTAATATTGTTATTTCTTTGTGCAAGCCTTTTTGTTACTAAAATACACCATATTTGCAATATACAAGAAACAAACCAGGACTGACTGAAAAAAAGTATTTTGGCATAATTCAAGATGCAAGGAGCATTATCAGAATCATTGAGATTATCACTTTGATAAGTCAATAAGTTTACTCACAGTAGCTGTCTAAATGAGAAATATATAGTCCATAAACTATATGCTACAGAACATACTATAAACATTTACTGATATTATAGAAATTATACAATTATTACAGATAAACCCTAAATGAAAATGTACCGTTTCTTCAAATGAAGACACACCTGAATGATACTAAAGACATTCATGCATGCTTATATATACATTTTATTCTCAAACTATGTTACTAACACACAGAGACACATTCTGACATGACAAAACAATCATTTTTAAAAATAAAATGCTTTGGTATTATTAAATAAAACTAAAATGTTCATAAATCTTACCTTTTTCTTCTTTTTCTTGGTCTCGTCCATCTTTTCGTCTATGGGATTTATTATTTTTTTTAGTACACGTGCAACATCACACAAGTGATAATTTCTTTAAACAGTCAAGGCCCTCACCTGGCATACTGGCAGCAGGAGTGTGCGTGTGTGTCTCTGTGTGTGTGTGTGTGTGTGTGTGTGTGAGAGACCTGCTGGAGACCTGTGTGAGGAAACACCTGACCAGGACAGGACGGCTGAGTAAGAGCACCTACAACAGGTGTGTGTCTTATTAGCATGGACTGTGTCCTAACTGCTTTATGACATAAACAAGCACAAGAGTGATAGATAATACCCAGGGGTCCAAAGGGGAAAAACATCTGCTCACACTGTGTTTCTTCACTGTTTATAGTGCATTATAGAAGTGATATTAAGTCAATTCAACTCTTCATATAAAACAAAAAGCTAAATACAACAGAAAAAGTTAAAACTTAAGACAAAACAAAAAAGGGACAAAACAAAATATAGCATAAAAAACATACTAAATACAAGCCAAAACTAAAATAAGACAAGACTACAAGAAGTAAACAAAACAGAAACAAAAACTACACACGCCAATATAAAAATAAGACATGAGAAAACAAAACAAAGATAATATTAAAATGAAATAAGACAAAATAAAAAATAAAAACCAACACACACACACACACACACACACAAGACAAACCAGTAAAAAGACAAAAGACAAAACAAAGAACCGGAGACTGGGGAAAGAAACAAAACCCAAGCAAGGATGTGGCGATTAACCGCGAGCCAGTTGAAAATCAAAAAGCAGAAGTTTATATAAATGTATTTCTGATGGGAACTAACTGCCTTTAGATGTTATTCTTCTTTTCGTCTTGCCTCTGTTTAAAGTTTGTTGTTTATATGAAAATTTTTCTTTTAATTACGTAGCTTATTTCATCAGGGGCTTATTTTAAAATGTGCTTTTGTTTTTTACATTCACATTATGCTATTTAGCAGACCCTTTTATCATAGCGACTTACAAATGAGGCCAGCAGAAGCAATCAAAACCAAAAAAAGAGCAAAAATATGCAAGTGCTATATTATTATAGTCATATATTTCAGTTTCACAAAAAATCTGCAGAATTTTGTCTAAGTGTCACAAGCCGCGCCTCTGTGGCCCTCTCCGGTTCCCAGCAGCGGGAACCTTCACTGGAATACTAAGGTTCCTACCCGGACTCATTTGACCCACGTACCATAGCTTGTTCCGCTATCAGGTGTAGCTTGTTATCTGGACTATTTTAACGCCATGTTTTGTGTGTCTCTTTGCGAAGTCTTGATTTGCCTAGCAGTCATTACCGAGCGTTTTCCTCTTGTTGTCATTCGTGTTGTCTTTGGATATTTGATTCTTGCTGCCTGCCCTGACCTGTTTGCCTGCCTTTCGACTACGATTTCTGGATTCTCCCTGATACTGCTGGTGCCTGGTTAGCGATCGCTGCCTGTCTGACTATTCTCAATAAAAGCCTGCTTATGGAATCCAACAACTCCTCTGCTATGTCACACTAAGCAATAATAAAAGGACAAAGTGTTTAATTTATAATTTGACTTTAATTATTTGTGAATGGAACTGGATTGCGAGTTGAGTGAATCATGACATGAAAGCCAAGACAAAACAAACAAACAAAAAAAGGTACAAATCAAGAAAATTAAAAACGAAAAATGAGACAAAACAAAGCAAAATATAAAACAAACGAAAAACCTAAACAGGACAAAGCAAACAACAGAATTGGAAAAACAAAAGACGAAACAACATTCACAAGACAAGATAAAAAACAGTATAATCATCGCATTTATCAATGGCTAAAAAAATGTTTGAAAATTGTAAGTCTAAAGCATAAGGGACAATACCAGCTTAAATACAGCAGAGCAGAGACTATTAAATACAGATAAAAAACAACAACATCACATTCAGCCGTCCCACAGTATAAAAATATTTGATAACTGATAATACAATGTTGAACATTAGCATTTGTGTCAGCACGAGCTCCGCCACTCCTCCAGTGTATCACACGCAGTGAAAGCGC
The DNA here is from genome assembly GCA_032359395.1 of Enteromius anoplus. NCBI lineage: Eukaryota > Metazoa > Chordata > Actinopteri > Cypriniformes > Cyprinidae > Enteromius > Enteromius anoplus. Next base: position 2,225,518 of record JAUMHG010000047.1, on the reverse strand, counting down.
TGACCTCATCACACGAATGCCACGCCCACTCAGTGTGTGTCTGCTGAGCAAACACACTCACACACGACAGCTTTAAACCCGTCTGAGGCTGATGGCAACGTCAGGCGAGCCAGCAAAACAAGTAGTTCAAACAAACAGTTTGTCATTCAAAAATTGAACAAGTAATAAAAAATTAAACAATATAGAACGATGAAGAGGATGCAGGTATTTAAAATATGTAAAAGACGTTGAAGTCAGAGTCATAGTCTGGATGTTAGCACATGTTTGAATTTGAGATTGAAGATTGAGCTTGATTTGCATCAGTTGGCTTACATTCTTCTTTTCTGCTCTCTTTGCTATGGCTATTAATAAAACTGGCAAAATGGTCATAATAAAATTAAGTTTTTGATTAAGTCTCCACAGGAAACAGTAGGTGAAATCCCCTGGATGAGGCAGAAACATCTAGTGAAACCTCCCTCAGCTCTCCTCCACTTGCTGTAGTGCGGGTGGAGGTGTGAAATGAAAGGTGAAAGGTCATAAGGTCACTGCAGGGGGCGGTTCACACCACCGAGGAGGAGTTTGGCAGACCCTGGATAGTGGCGGAAGTGGGAGTCCCGCTGATGGCATTGAAGATGTGCAACGAATCCGGAAGAGGACTGCGCATCCCATCATCCACTGGACTGATCTATAAAGAAAGCGAGAGGAAGAAAAAGAATGGTCAGAAATGATCATGCAACATATAATGCAATGCTGCAGTGTGAAAGCCACATGGATTCTGAACTGTGGAGTGCATTCAAAAAACAAAACAAAGCAAAGCAAAGCAAAAAACTAAAATCAAAGCAAAACTAAAAAAAGGTAAACAAAACAAAAAAACAGAAACAAGATATTACAAATATCTAAACTTTAAATCAACAAAGCATGTAATTAATATAAGACAAGACAAAACAAAATGTTCTTTACATTTTTTAAACTGTGAGGTCAAATGTACAGATATTTGTGCTTTTGTAATGTTGCAGCTGACCTCTTGCTAACCTATACTGACCGATCCTGCACAGGAACCATGATCAGTCATAACATCAAATCAGTCATATCATCAGTTCAGTTCAGATCAGTCATATCATCAGATCATATCCGACATATCAGTTCAGATCAGTCATATCATGAATTCACATCAGTCATATCATCAGATCAGCCATATCATCCATTCAGTTCAGATCAGATCACTCATATCATCAGTTCAGTTCAGATCCGTCATATCATCAGATCAGTCATATCATGAATTCAGATCAGTCATATCATCGGATCATATCAGACATATCATCAGTTCAGTTCAGATCAGTCATATCATGAATTCAGATAAGTCATATCATCAGATCAGGCATATCATGAATTCAGATCAGTCATATCATCAGATTAGTTCAGATCAGTCATATCATGAATTCAGATCAGTCATATCATCAGATCAGCCATATCATTCATTCAGATCAGATCAGTCATATAATCCGTTCAGTTCAGTACAGATCAGTCATATGAGTTCAGATCAAATCACTCATATCATCAGTTCAGATCAGTCATATCATCAGTTCGGTTCAGATCAGTCATATCTTCAGATCAGATCAGTCATATCATGAATTCAGATCAGTCTTATCATCAGATCAGTTCAGATCAGTCATATCGTGAATTCAGATCAGTCATATCATCAGATCAGCCATATCATCCATTCAGTTCAGATCAGATCAGTCATATAATCCGTTCAGTTCAGTACAGATCAGTCATATAATGAGTTCAGATCAGATCAGTCATATCATCAGATCAGATCAGTCATATCATGAATTCAGATCATTCATATCATCAGATTAGTTCAGATCATTCATATCATCAGATCAGATTATCATCAGTTCAGTTCAGATCAGTCATATCATGAATTCAGATCAGCATATAATCCGTTCAGTTCAGTACAGATCAGTCATATCATCAGATCAGATCAGTCATATCATGAAATCAGATCAGTCATATCATGTAATCAGATCAGATCAAACATATCATCAGATATTATCAGATTAGAACAGTCATATAATCAGTTCAGATCAGATCAGTCATACCATCAGTTCAGATCAGACATATCCTCCTTTCAGTTCAGATCAGTCATATCATCAGTTCAGATCAGACATATCATCATTTCAGTTCAGATCAGATCAGTCATGTAATTAGATCAGTCATATCATCAGTTCAA
>JAUMHG010000047.1:2210854-2223206 GCA_032359395.1 Enteromius anoplus | reverse complement strand
TATCATCAGATCAGTCATATCCTCCGTTCAGTTCAGATCAGTCATATCCTCCGTTCAGTTCAGATCAGTCATATCATCAGTTCAGTTCAGATCAGATCAGTCATATCATTCGTTCAGTTCAGATCAGATCAGTTATATCATCAGATCAGTCATATCATCAGATCAGAACAGTCATATCATCAGATCAGAACAGTCATATCATCAGATCAAAACAGTCATATCATCAGATCAGTCATATCATCAGATCAGAACAGTCATATCATCAGATCAGTCATATCATCAGATCAGAACAGTCATATCATCAGATCAAAACAGTCATATCATCAGATCAGTCATATCATCAGATCAGAACAGTCATATCATCAGATCAGTCATATCAACAGATCAGAACAGTCATATCATCAGATCAAATCAATCATATCATCAGATCAGATCATATTGGATCAGCCATATTATCAGATCAGTCATATCATCAGATCAGTCTTATCATCAGATCAGTCACATCATTAGTTCAGATCAGATATATCATCGGATCAATCATATCATCCAATCAGACGATTTCAGTTATAAGAAATAATTTACCATTCAGCCTGAGCATGAAAGCAAAAGAGGAAAAGAAATAGAGATTAAAAAAAGAATGGAAAGACATTATACATAGGTATTAGAAAGTTTCCAGTGATAGTTCATCCAAAAATCACAACTGTCATCATTTGTTTCAAACCTGAGCTTCTTTCTTCTTTTGAACACTAAAGACATGCAGGAAAATGTTGGTAATTAAACAGCTGACAGACATTGCCTTCCATGGAATGAAAAAAAACAATACTATGAAAGTCAATAGCTACCATGAACTGTTTGGTTACCAACATTCATCCAAATATCATCTTCTGTGTTTAACAGAACAGAAAACTCAAAGAGGTTTTTAAAAACATGAGGGCAAGTATGTAATGATTTATATTTTTGTGTGAACTATTTCTTTTAGCTCAGTGTGTTTGTGTGTCTTACAGGCTCATGCATAATGGCGGACAGCTCTTTGGTGAGGTCTCTGTAGCTGGCCTTCATCTCGTCATGATACTCTTGCTGATCTTCTTTAATCAGACGCTCATTAACACCTAAACCAAGACCACACGCCTCCACAAACTGCCTGCAAAACACCACACAAACACACAATTGCAGATTTCAATTCAAATACCTGTTAATGTATGAACGTCTTGAAAAAGAGTTGTAATCTAGTCAAAGGTGGCTATTGTGAAAAAGCACAATTTCTTTAAATTTAAGAATAAATTTTTAAATATATAATATCCATGTTCACATAATTGTGTTTTTGTGTTATTTCAGGTTATTTAAGCATGTTTAATGGTGTAAAAGTTTAAATGCAGTTTAATGATTACATATTGTAGAGTCTGCAAGATTTATATATTTTGACACAAATTCATCAAAGACAATAACATTAAAAAATATATTTTTTAAATTTAAAACAACTGTTTTCTTATTCATTATATGATAAAATATAATAAAAACAGCTACTTTTTTCAGCTACTTACAATAGTTTAAACTAGATAGTGCTGCCAAATGATTCATCACAATTAATCACAAAGTTTTTTTTACATAATAATTATGATGTGTATATATATATACACACACACACACACACACACACACACACACATTCATTATATATTTACATGTATATACATATCTATATATTTAAGAAAAATCTTATATTTATATATTAAACATGTATGTATATATATAGATTTAATAAATAAACATAACACATTTTTCTTAAATATATAGATGCATATATAATGAATTATAAATATACACAGAACACACACACATATCATGTAAACAAAATCATTTGACAGCAATGGTCCCTGGATTTGGGTGAAGGGCTGCTCGGAGACTGAAGTGTGTGTTATACCGGAAAACTTCTTTCAGCTGTTTGACTTTGTTGTCTGGGTATTTTTTAGTGCTGGCATCATCCAGGAAAGCTCTGGCATAAGCAAGAGGCCCGGCGTTTACCTGAAGAGATAGAGAGAGCGAAAGACAGGTTTAAAGACATCGCATGACATTATAAAACTTGTGTGTGTGTGTGCCTGTGTGTACCTGCACACTGATGCTGCCCTGTAGTTTGAGCTGCAGCTGGATCATGTCCACGTCACTGCAGGAACACAGCTGTCTGATCTCCAGCACCTTCTTACTCATCTCATCAATCGCCACCTCGATGGGGTTCAGATCCACGTGGTGCTGATACATGACCGCAATCCGCTTCTTCATGTACGGGAAACAGTGCGTGGCTGAAACCAAGAATGATTCATTAGGACAGCCAAAGCTAACACAATACAAACACAGAGCCATTTTCACTCAATAAATGGTTAAAATGAAAACCAATAAATTAATATGATTATGATCTCATACTGGTAAATTTTTCAAAACATCATACGGGAGCTGAATAATAATCTTTGATTCTAAAAATCGTTGATGTATGGTTTGTTAGGAGAGATACAGCTATTTAAAAATCTGGAATCTGAGGGTGCAAAAAAATCGATTTTAAATGAGTCCAAATAAAGTTCTTAGCAACGCATATTACTAATCAAAGGTTACGTTTTGATATATTTATAGTAGTAAATTTACTAAATATGTTCATGGAACATGATCTTTACTTAATATCCTAATGATTTTTGGCATACAAGAAAAATCTGACTTTTTTTTTCACCCATACAATGTATTTTTGGATATTGCTACAATTAGAACGCAGTGACTAAAGACTGGTTTTGTGCTCCAGGGTCCCATATATCCCATATATTCTTCTAGTTTTACTTTGGAAATTTGATTTGATTTGAGCACAGTCTGTCTGGATCTGCTCTGTGAAGATAAGGCCTGTGCTTTGTGATTGGGAGGATCAAATAACTGTCAAACAAGCCATCAGATTGAGCTGACACTCAGATTCTTATCACAGGACTCTCTGGAGGTGTCACTTATCTCCATCTACGGTCTCTACGTCCAGTGTGTGAACTCACTGGTGAGTATAGTCCTGCGTTTGCACTGCTCCTCTACGCCGCCTTGCTTTTTGCCTGAAACGGTGAACGGCATCTCAAAGACGAATCGACGGATGTTGTGGCTCCTCTCAAAGTCAGTTTTTCTCTCCAGCAGCTCCTTCTCCTCCAGGAACGGGCTGACATGAGTCACTTGGATGTAGGCATATTTAGAGTCCAGATCCTTCGGATTAATCTAAACAGTAACGTAGTTTTATCTTAGAGACAGTTATAGTAGTAGTGCTAGTTAAACTACACTGATCAGTGCTGGTTAAATACGACAGGACTTCTACAGCTCATGACACACACTAATGCTCAGATTCTCTACTTTGTCTTAAAGTGTAAGCATGTTTATTTTAATCCATTTTCAAATTCATTTTACATTTTTTAAACCTGAATTAAAATAAATGAAGTTATATCTGCCTAATATCGGCTATCGGCCACCCTGCTTTCCAAGATATCAGCATCGGCCTTCAAAATAACCCAACTGATGAAAATACACACACATACAGTATGAATTTTCAAAATATGTATTTACATTTTTATATGTCTATATTTATATTTATATTCATGTCATAAAAAATAAATATTTAAAATACAAAAAATATTTTTCTGAAAAACATCTATGTGTGCATTTGTATATAGTGTACATAATAAACATACACAGTACACACACACATATATTATGTAAACAAAACCCTTTATTTCGGATGAGATGAATTAGTGAATGATATACTGCGTGTTTTCAGGTTTACCCTCCTCTAAACTTTACATGAAAACATGTTTGACAGTTAGTCAGTCTATCTCTTCCTGTCTAAGTGGGCATTTCTTGACCAGAATAAGCTGCAATGTGAGTCCGACTTCAAACGTCTAGTTATATAACATAGGAACTGAACATTTCGTACCTTGCCAGAATCCTGGATCATTCTGACATTCTCAGCTCCAAACTTGTCTGAATACAGTTTAAGGAGTCTTTGAGAGATCTCAGACAGTGGGGTGAATTTGGGCTCCTTATATATGTATTCTTTACCATCTTCATCCTCGAAGAACCCCTAAAACAACAAGCACATCTGAATCAATCAGAACCAAACAAAGCTACTTCGCTACACATTTTTGAACAAGAGGTTAGTCACAGGACACAACTATTTTCAACAGTATAAGTATAAAAGCTGTAGAACAGGGATTATGATGACTTCCATAGCACAACACACACGTACTAATGTTGAGTTTACCTCGTTCATCTCAGAGTCATTACACTGGTACTGCTAGAGACACAAACCACCACAGCGACAGAAACAAAAAACACTTTCAGACTCAGTCAGGAATTCATTTTTCATTTTCAAGTTACAGATGTCCCAGCTCATGGGCAGCGGAACCACCCACTTTTGAAGACCAATGATATTGGACACACCCACTTTTACCGTCTCTAATTCAGCGAATATGTCTGCGCACTTTTCACCGACTCAATATAGCTGCTTCCTCAAATCTATTCCACTCATATTAGCACTGTGTAGCCGTGCCTGGAGAAATGAGAATACGTTTAATTTATGGACCCTTGGACTGAAAAGTTTACAGGGATTCACCGGTTTAGGAAATGACAACAATATGCCAGTTCATTTCTGTCAATATGTGCTGCCAAAAGATATTACATTTTGTGGTGGATACAGTATGTAAATACTGGAAATACACTACAAAACACGGCTTTACCAGTGCTTTTTTTTTTCAAAATCCCTGAACGTATAAGCTTATTACACATGCACATACCATGAAACCGTACAAAAATAATATACTTGCATAAAGTATTGGACACTTAAATGCATGAAATTGCAATTAAAATGAAAATGGATTAAAGCTCATTTAATTGAATTTGTATAAAATGCAATTAGCTGAACCTTTTTGACCCACTTAAGTTTGTAACATTTGTAAAATGGACTTAATTTCAGCATTATCAACTGTACTGCTAGTGCTAGTGGCCACTGGGGCTAGTGCTTTTCCAAATTTACAAGCCACTCAGCATTTTCACTGGCCACAATTTTCTTGTTAGGAAATTACATTTTATATGACTTAATACAGCATACAAATATTTCAAAGTCATTTGACCTATTTTTATATAATAAAGATAATGTTACCAATCATCTGAAATCAAAAAAATAGAGCATGAATGCTTACACCTGCAGGCAAACTTATCAGAGCATAATGTTGAGTTTGGTGTTATATATATATATTTGGTGTAATATACATGTAGTGTGTACATATATATGACATCATGAAAAAAAAAAAGATTAAAGTAGCCTACTATGAAAGTAAACCGCCACCGACAGCAAGTGACTATTTTAATAAATCGGTCATTGAAGCCTACAAACGATTCGTTCAGACTAGAGGATGGATACACAACCCGGACAGCGGGAATGTGCGCCTGTGTTATAACGGCGCTTTTCGCCCCGTGTGCACCGATGCTCTCATCTGTTGACATTTCCGAACGCCTTTCTACAGTTGCTTAATAAAAGCGGGCTTTCCACACAAAAAAGAATAAAGATTATAACTGTGTCGGGCTGGGATCGGGCTTGGACATAAATATCTTAATGCCTGTCGGACTCAGGTCAGGTTCGGTTACTGCTCTGTCGAACGCGGGCCGGGCTCAGACAGAAAAATGCAGCCCGATCCGCACACTAGTTCAGACGGCTGAGAATCATTTAAGAATAAAGAAGTGCCTGTCCTTATGAATCGACCACTAAATTATTGACTCAAATGTTTGAAAATTCAAAAACACGAATCATTCGTTTAAAAAAAAACAGCGCTGCTCTGTGCGAGACATATTTGCTACTGTTCAGCTGTGATCTCAAACTATTTTCATTACACAACTGGAGCAAACACACTCAGCAATATATCATTTCAATAAATTCAAATTTAAATACTGAACAAAAATGTAATAATGCTATAATATTAACTATGTTAAGTCTTGTATATGCTATAATGTCAAATTAGCAAAAGTGGTTTCCAGGGAACTTCCATGACCAAGGTCGTGTAATATTGTGTTTATGCTCTGTTTAGCACCGATTTTGATTCGGATTTGTCTAAAAGTGAAGAATTTTTGATGTTGAGAACAGCTTTGAAAAATTCATTCTAGTTAATAAATAATTCGACCGTTCTGATAAAAAGTCTCAAAAATAAATAAATACATAAAAACAACTGTAAGTATAAATATAAAAATAGTATAAAAATGTGCGACTTTAAAAACGGTTTGTTCACGAGTCAGACATTATCACTGCTAACAGAGACGTTCACGCACGTTCTAAAGTTGTATCAGAATGTTGATATAGGTGCTCGTGGGAGTTTTATGCGTTTAATATCACGTTGCAATGTGTTTATTATATCAGATGCCTTTAGAGAAAACTACAACAAAAATATATTGTCATATCAAAGAATAAACTACCCGCCAAAGTGGCTAGTGAGACTAGAAACTAAGGTTTTTACCCGCCGCAGCCGAATTGTATCCGCATTTGGCGGGTGGGCGGGTGCCAGCGTCAAGCCCTGATCTGCACACACAAACAGTGCAGCAGCAGAAGCATGGAAGCAAACCAAAAGCCAGCAGCACAACCAAACTCCACGTTTCTGTCAGCAGGGCGCTTTTTACACCCAAAGGTGAAGATAAATCATGAGCACAGAAGTCCAGCAGTCCTGGTTAGGCCACAGAAAGTTACTTACTGCTGCCTTCAGACAGTGAACCAGCAGAAACATGAATCATGTGACAGATAAATAAAGAGTCCTGATACAGACATGACGAGTGAAGCTGATGAGACTCACCTGACCAAAGAACGCCACTCTGAAAAAGGTTCCCAGCAAGCGTTTGCCCGTGTGCATGACCTCTGTGACCTTCCTGTAGGCTCGGTGCAGGGTGTCATAGAGGTGAGCCAGCCTCTGCCACACACATCGACAACACACTTTACCAAACACATCAACTTCAATTTCTGTACTGATGTGTGCACTTTTAGCAAACAGCTTGGATAAACACAAAGGAAGACATCTTGAGGAAAGTTTGTAACCAGGATGTTTTGGATCACCATTGACTTCCATAGTATTATTTTCCTACTATAGAAGTCAAGGGTGATTCAGAACAACCTGGTTACAAACTTTCTTCAAAAGATCTTCCTTTGTGTTCGGCAGAACAAAGAAATTACACATACAGATCTGGAACAACTACTCGAGGGTGAGTAAACGATGACAGAACTATTGCTTTAAACACAGTTTTTTATTCTGCAGTGTACCTCAAAATCTCTGCGCTTCTCATAAATGGGAATTATGAGTTTGTAGATGTCAGAGATGAGCTCATAACGCTCTGCTTTCCATAAACCATCAGCACACGCTTCCAAAAGCTCCATCAGGACGTCCTACGACGCACAAAGACAAACACAAGCTTCAACTTTTAAAACCTTACAACGCAGATTTGTCTCATATACATGAAGATATTTTTGCTTTTCAATTTTTTTTCATTTTTATTATTATTAAATTTCAGATTTACTTATTTAAAGTTAAACTTCACCAAATATTCTTTAATATTTAATTTTCAAAAACTTATATTAAAATTTCTAAATTATATTTACAATTATATATATATATATATATATACACACAAATATATTAGCGCTGTCAAATAATTTATCGCTCTTAATTGCATTTAAATAAACATAATATGTGTGCATTTAATGTATATATGTATTGTTTTTATATAATTAAAAAAAAAAAAAAAATATGAATATATCATATAAGTCACATGAATATGAATGTATACATGTACATGTAAACACATTTAAAAACGTTCTAGATCTAAGCTGTATGTGTGCGCTTTTATATGTACACAATACATATACCCAGCACACATACATATATTATTTAAACAGAAACTTTTATTTTGGATTTGATAAACTGTGATTAATTGTTCACCGCACTAATTTTGCCAATATTTGATATCATTTTAGTTAATGTTTCTTTTATGTACAGTTATGAAACTGTTTATGGTTTTGCTTCAGAGCGCTGAGGGCTGTTGATTGATCGTCTTCTGTTTTATCTCTCAGTCAAAGTGCAGGGATGATGGTTGATATCAGTCACAGTGAAGATAAGCTCACTGATAACCACCGACCATTACACGGACATTAGTTTATTGCTTCCCTCTTTTACTGTACTAATATTAAACTAAATCAACACTGACACTCGATAATGCTGTTTCATTCTTAAGAATGCAGATAATCTGCTGATCAAAAAAGCGAAATCGCACTGGTCTAAAATCCTCCATTTGAAAATGAAATATTAAACATCAAATACATTCCCTGCCTTGATCGAGTAACATTCAGATATGGAAATGCAATGTGTTTTTAAATAGAAACAATAGTTTTTGAATTATAATTAGTGGTCGACCGATATGAGATTTTTGAAGGCCGATATCCTGGAAAGCATGGTGGACGATAGCCGATATTACTTAATTTATTTTAATTCATTTTTAAGAAATTTACAATAATTTTAAAATGGATCAAAATATAAACATATAGGACAAAGTATTTTTCACAAATAAATAAACATTTAATACAAATTATTACTGTAACTAACAGTGCATTCTGGGTAGTTTGTGTGCTTTGGGAATGATATTTTTCAAATGAAGCCAAAGTAACATTTGGCTTATTTTGTACAGCACACAGTGAAAATGACATGAATATGACAGTGGGCAAACACAAAGAGAAGAATCATTGGAAATCTCAAGTTTAAAGTTTGTTGATCACACGTCTCCAGTAAAGCTGAACTCTCCTCTCAGCGCAGTAAAAGTAAAACCACAAACATATTGGCCGATATGTTGTCGTTGGCGATATATCGGTCGACCGCTAATTATAATAAGTTATTGGATACCATAGTAAATTACATATGTAGGAACTCATGAGATATATTTCTGCATCAGTGCTCTTTACGCTGTACTGTGTGATTTTTTTATTTTACAGATACATTTTCTTCTCCTCTGATTTGAATGAATGGTTTGTGGGCTTTCAGACAGATATTCACCTCATTAAAGTGAACGTCCTGCATCCCCACGTCTTCCATCATGGACGCTTCTTCATCGATGTTTGGTGTGACCACTCTGAATGCAGTACAGCCCTGTTTAAACGTGCCTACATGAACACACATACAACCTTTACATTTCACATCCAGAGAGACACAACACCGTTTAAAACAAATCAGCCAGGTGTGTGATAACGTCTGGTAGAAACGGTGAAAGATAACTGTTTGGAGCGAGTCCATCACTAAGCAGTTTAAAACAAAGGAACTGCAGCAAAACGTGAGTAAGATACTGGGTGATAACTTTTATCATCAGACAGGAATAAACATGACTGATAGTGAAACCTTCCACATAACTACTGTGTAATCATTAAGAGTAATTACCTGTGTCCTTGGTCGTTAAGACTTCAAACTAACTCTGTCTTACCAATTATAGAGCAGACAGTAGGGTTTAAAAAAAATCATAAAATCGAATTACAAATACGAGTTAGAAATGTAACAATATTGTAGTGTCAGGTATATTAATGATTAAATACTGTATATAATATTTAGCATACTTTTTTATTTTCCTGTAAAATGCTGTGAAACTTTTTTAAAGAAAACTTTCGTCATTTGGACTTTTTCTACAACAGGAACAATAAACTCCATTTATGTGTGTGTGTGTGTGAAAAAAGGGGTTTGTAAAGCTTTTATGCTGTAAGTATAATGTTTTGTAAGAAGTCTCTTGTGCTCAACAAAGCTGTATTTATTTCATCAGATACTGCTGTATTTTCAGTGTCACATGATCTAATCTAATATGATCTAATATACTGATTTTCTAGTTGAGAAGCATTTTTAATTCTTACCCATGTTTTGCGGAAAGAGTAATACATTACATTTTCAGGATTGTTTAGTGAATAGAACATTTTAAGAAATGGAAAACTCTGGCCCCAAACATTTGAACTGTAGGGCAAACATTACTAAAGTGATTATATGAAAGTGTTTTCATGTCATTTAATATTTATTGAAAGCTTTGATTTCTAAATGTTTTATTTCAGAGATGCTTACAGGTGTGTTTCAAGGCTTACAGCTCTTTACTGACAAATGTTTCATAAACCACTGGAAAAATACTCCAGGAGGTCACCATTGTTCTCCAAATTTCTTCTTTCTCGACAACTCCACGACAAAGTTGAAAATCCCTAGACTACAGTAGCATCATCATCACAAGTGTGTGTGTGTGTGTGTGTACCTTTCCTCCTCAGGTACTCGGCCACCAGCGCTGCTACATGCACATAACACATGGCTGCCTGAAGAGAACCAAACCAGAGAACATGAGCTTCACAGTGTGTTAAACACACATGGAGGTGTGTATGAGTGTGTGTGATGTACCTCAGAGAGGTCTCCGTTCTTCACATGGATACGGGCCATGCTGTCCAGCCACGTCTTGCGGAGTTCAGGAGTGCTGGCGTAAGACTTGGCCAGACTGTACTGCAGGTCCACCAGCATCTCGGGGTCTCTCTCGTGCTCCTTCATCTGAGCTGTGGCCATCAGAACGGTGCGGATCTTCTTGGTCAAGTCTTTCACATCAGATGGGAATGCTGTGTTCTGTGGGATAAGAAGAAGCTGTGTGAATGTGTGCATGAGTATGATGAGTCTGTGTAGAAGAACATTAGAACTGCATGTGTGATATTACATAATTATGTAATATTACATAGTGATATTACATAGTGATATTCTCAAATACATATCATTAAAAAAAGGTTTATTTATCAAAGAATCCTGAGTTTAGCTCCAACCTTAATGAAACACACCTAGAGCTCTAATCAAGCTCTTAATAGGTATACTTGAAACTTCCAGGCCAGTTGGAGCTAAACTCTGCAGGACACCAGACCTTCCAGGATCAAGTTTGATGACCTCTCATCTCCGATATATGACTATTTGTACAAAAGAATTCGCAAGTGCCATCTTTTCAAATTTTCCTAAATCTTAAAAACACCTGTTTATTTCCAAGACACATTACAGTTTATATCCCAACAAATCAATATCAATACCGTTGGATCCCACTCTTTGAAAAATCAAGCATAACTCAATGTAAAACTAAATCACTTGCACTGTAATCAGACACCTCTGCAGCATGTGCGTGAATGGAAGACAAACTAACTTTGATAGTTTTGTCACTGTTGGCACAGTTGTTGATGATTGACAGCGACTGCTGGAACCTCGTCCCTCCTATTCCGATGACATCAGCGATCAGCTGACTGACGCCAATCACCACCTGAGGAGTCACAACATGACATCACTATGACATAACCACACGCGGCTGTCATCGAATCTGTAAAGACTGGATGAAATAATCCAGACGTATCCATCAATATGTAATAAATGTGGTATTTCTCCACCTGCAGGTGCGTGCGGACGAAGGACTTGCGTCCAGTGTAGTCAAAGTTACTCTTCATTAGGAAGTAGAGGAGATGAGCCGCGTCGCTGCGGATGGAGCTCAGTTTGGAGTTACAGCACTTCAGGATCTCGTAGCAGAAAGACGCACACATATCCGCACGGCCCTCGAAAAACGTACATGGAAACTGGACACGCATGAAAGAAAAGAGGAAAACAGCAGCATAAACAATCTGTATCATTTGGAACGACATGAGGGGACAGTAAATCAGGATCCTATGAAATGTGTTTCATTTTTTCCCCCGTTTATTTTATTTTTTTCCAATTTGCTTTATTTTTGACAAATTCTGTTTGTAATTTTCTGGATTTCAATTAAATCACATCAAAAAGCATGACTAATGAATTAGAATTTATACAATTTAACTGTTTTTAACATTTTGACATCAATAGAAAATATATTTTTGAAAGAAATTCAAATTTTTTATTTTAATTTATTTGGATTTTTTATTTAATGCATATGTTTCTGATCAATGGGGGTAATCAAATCAAAGCATGAAATATTAACTCTTTCAAATACCACCAAATAAAAACTCAACAATTTAATTTCTTTGTTTGGCAAAAAATAAAATAAAATAAAGTGCTGAGCAACAGAAGTTTACTGTTAAAAATGAAAATGAAAACACTAAAATATTTCTGGTAGTACAATATTATTATACTGCAACACACACAGAGACTAGGGCTGGACGATATGGCAAACATTTATATCACGATATATTTCTTAATTCTGGTCGATACGATATAATTCTGATATCCATATGGACAATATTAAAAAGCCTCAGGAAAAAAACTGCAGAGGACACACACATTGGATGTCTGCAAACTAAATTTGTAAAGTCTATAATACC
>JAUMHG010000047.1:2186090-2203653 GCA_032359395.1 Enteromius anoplus | reverse complement strand
ATAAAATTCTGGCATCACGTTATCAAGCTATTTTGGGTCACCATTGACTTCCATATTAGGGGGAAAAAAAACACTATGGAAGTTAGTGGTGACCCAAAACAACCTTGTTAATAACCCTGCAAAACAAACTGCATAATTTCAGTTGTGGTGCTGTCTATGGAGGGTCAGATAGCTCTCTTATATCATCAAAAATATCTTCATTTTTTGTTCTGAAGATGAACAAAGGTCTTACAGGTTTAAAAAAATGACATGAGGGTGAGTAGTTACTGACAAGGCTTAGGGCACTGATTATTCTTAGTTAATTTTAACAATCAAAAAAACAAGACTAAAATCAAACGTATCTGTTAATATTATTGAATTGACCTGAGCTAAAACGAACAATTGTATTTTTATTGACCAACCTTAATGCAAAGACTAATAAACACTGAAGCAGATATGTAGCTAATTTAAATTTAGCTTTTATAGGACCTCATTGTGAAGTGCTACCTATATTTCTAAATATTATTCATGGCATACTTATATTCTAGTATTATTAATGTGTGCAAAATTAATAAATATGTTTGTAAAAAAATATATAGCATATATACAGTATATAAAGAAATAAAGACATTACCTTGCGATGTGTCTCTTTCCCGTGTATCTGAACTGATGAAGACACACTCTGAAATCAAATTAGAACTGAATGATAAGCCAGGAGTGTGTGTGTGTGTGTGTGTGTGTGTGTGTGTGTATGTGTGTGAAGTGCAGCACTTACTCTAGCAGACTGAAGAAGTTCATCAGGTCTGTGGGTGAAGCTTTATTCCAGTAGTTGAACAGAGCATCTAACACGCAGCAAATACAATGATCAAACAAACAACTACAATTAAGAAGGCTTATATAATCTCAGTTGTGAGTGTGTACCTTCAGACATGCTCTTTAAAACGTGCATGAAGCACATTAATATGTTCTTCACTTCAGATTGGTCCAGTTTATCACAGCGGAGCAAAGAGCTGCCCAGAACCCCAGCGACATGACACTGAGACAGAGAAAACTAAATCAGACATTCACAGATCACAAACCATCAACATTTCTGACACTTGTCTGGAGATGAAATATATTAAAATAACATAACAACATTAGTGTTATCTGTTAATATGTTATTGGTCACACTTTATAATAGGTGGCCTTAACAACCACGTACTTACATAAAAAACAAAGTACAATTTACTCAATTGTGTTCATATTGTATTACAAAACACTTCTGCTGCTATTGAAGAGGGATACGGGTGAGGTTAAGGACAGGTTTGGTGGTATGGGAAGATTTAAGCATGGGTTAAGGTGTGGGGGATGAGTCAGCAGTGTAATTTTTAATCCATTTACAGAAATTAACTACAGATGTAAATATATACACACATGTGTGTGCGTGTGTGTAAAATATAAGTATAACGTAAAAACATATATGTACACAATAACTGCAATAAGTACCAAATTATTTATTTTAAACGTGTGTACAAAGTAGATAAGGCCATCTAATATAAAGTGGGACCTTGTTTTCTAATATTTCTAATAAATTAGATTTTTTATTTTCATCAGTTTATAATTTTACTTCAGTGTGTTAATGTTATTTTAAAAAATGTTTTCAGTCTGAAAGAGTTAAAAAATGTCAGATTATCGATAGATAGTTAATAGCATGTTGCTAGCATGTTAGTAGCATGATTAACAAGTCATTATCATGTTTTAAATGTTTGCTAGAATGTTTCTAGCATAAATAGCAAGTCACTAGCATGTTTAACATGTTACTAGCATGTTTCTAGCATGTTTACCATGTCACTAGCATGGTGTTAGCATGATTATAGCAGGAATAGCATGTTGCTAGCATGTTTGTAGCATTGTTAGCAAGTCACTAGCATGTTTAACATGTTACTAACATGTTTCTAGCATGTTTACCATGTCACTAGCATGGTGTTAGCATGATTATAGCAGGAATAGCATGTTACTAGCATGTTGTTAGGGTGATTAGCTCATTACTAGCATGCAATTTAGCACGATTAGCTTGTTTCTAGCATTATTAGCATGTTGCTAGCATGATTTAGATAGATTAGAAAAAGTATTGGATAGAGTGGAAGCTTAAAGGAGTTTGAATGGTTAAATAATACATCAAAGGAAAGTCTGATTGAGTCTAATTGGCTGCAGTGTGTTTAGGAGTGTATTTTGACAGTAGTAGCTGCCAGAGTCTTGGCTCTTTCTCAAGCCAACTTAATTCTTATTGGATTGATCTTTTGTAGTGTTGATAAAGTGTCCAAATACTTTTTGGGGCAGCTGTGAATACACACGCAGGCAATTATAAGCACAGACACATGCACATCTACTAACACTCACACGCATGCACACTTTGTAACAAATAGAAAAGGACAATGATATAGCAGCAGTAATGCACTACATACATTAAAACGTTTCCTACAGCACGTCACAGACCAGACAGGGAGGAGCACAGCTCTACACGCACACTGACATGCTAATGTATCTACCATAGCACAGCACTGGCCAGAATATTTCCCATGTTCCCCTGCCAGCAGATCCTCACTGAGACGGCACGGTGTGGAAACTATGAAACCCGCAAAATACTGCGTCTGCTTTTTCACTTAATCTATCATCTGTCTACACAGATGGAGACTGATGGACTGTTTTTATACTAATTGAAATGCAACAAAAGGAAATGATATCGCAGAGATCACTCGGCGCGC
The DNA here is from genome assembly GCA_032359395.1 of Enteromius anoplus. Lineage (NCBI taxonomy): Eukaryota > Metazoa > Chordata > Actinopteri > Cypriniformes > Cyprinidae > Enteromius > Enteromius anoplus. The sequence continues at coordinate 2,200,930 of JAUMHG010000047.1, read as the reverse complement.
CACAGCATTCCTGCACTCAACAGATTTACTGACTCCGCTTCCTGTGACTGCAAGCATCAGCTGTGGATTTAGGCACAAGATCCGCCTGATTATGTCTACAAAACACAGACGTGCTGACAGAAATGTCTGCTCTCAACTGGAAGATCTTAAAGAGCTCATATCATGACACAGAGTTAGATATAAAATCTTGGAACTACTTGAGGGTGAGTAAATGATGATTTTTGAGGTTAACTATCCCCTGTGCAAGTGACCCTCAGGAAAAACTACATGCAGTATGACAGTCTCTCATTATCTTCTAGCTAAGGGAACAGAGGATGAGTAAAGCCACACACACAGACTCCAACACCACTGGGACCGTGTAGGGTAAGAGGTCAGAGGTCAGCGCTGATGTAATACTTGTGTAGGGTGTGTGTGTTGCTCAGACGGTGTAGACAGCAGAGAGAAGTCCATGGTCTGTCGTTTGAGAATTGCAGAGAGCGGCGTCTCCTCTGAGTCAGTAAAGAAACGCAGAACGCTGGCCGAGTGACGACGAGTGAAACTCTCCCGCTGAACGCAGCGACAGCAGGAGACACACACAGCCACAGGTTAACACACACACACACACGCTACTGGGATAAACAAACAACCCTACACACGCACACACACATTGCAGCACATAAACATGAAACATGATAATGTACGTACACAAAAATAACGATCAGATCATGTGAGCAGTACCTTGTCTAGAGGGTGTGGCTTGTCCATGCTGCGCTCTGATAGGCCATTTCCAGAGTCGGTGACGATAAGAGAGCTGCGTGAGTCAGTGTGTCGTACAGAGCTCACGGTCGGAGTGTGAGGAGACACTGACAAACACAAAACCAGTGTTGGGTACGTTACTTTAAACAAGTAATTAGTTATAGTTGTCTCAAGTAGATGAGATTGTTGTTATTGTATTAGCTCCGCCCACTACCAGAGAAACCAGCAGTTCTGGAAAGCGGTTATTTTGACAGGAAAATACAACAAATAATATATCGTTTACGTTTGCAGTAGCGCGTCTACTACAAGACTCTCTAGCTCTGTTACTGTCTTTGCGTTTGTGAGCCAAAGCATCGTTGACCCGTGGGTCTTCACACTAGAATTCACACTGTGCATCCATTAAGATGAATCGAGCCTATAATAAATTACTGTAGTGCTGCATTTTATTGTCAGTAACGGTAGCGGCGTTGTAACAGAGGAAACAGCAATTAGTTTCATTACTCGTTAATGAAAAAAATAACGCCATTACCTCATCACTGCACCAAACACATCAGTACACAATCACTCTCCTAGAGCAACAATCTGAACAGAATTATTTTGACCCTGTAATGCCTGAGATAGAACAAGGGACAAACAAAGAGCTTGTTTCTAGTTAGGACCCAGTGTCTCACCTGTTCCTGAAATCACTCCAAACACCTCTTTCTGCAGGCTGCTGTCCACTGGACTGGCTGTGTGTTTTGTAGGGGTCATCATGAGCTGATCATCACGGCCATTCTGAAACAATACAAACACACTGCAGTTTGGTCTCTTATTTTACTGCAATTTGTGTTTTGTTAGCATGTGTTTTTTTACTTTGAGAACTTAACTCGAACTACACTGTTTTCAGATAATAATTCAAACAATATGATACGTCTCAAGGTGTAGCATTTTGACAGTAACAACTGTTTTGTGTGGGTTTTTATTAAGTCTCTTATGCTTATGCAAACAAACTGTAAAAGTATAAGTCTAGATTGGACAGTATTATTAATATCTAAAATAACAGTTTTTAAAATGTCACTTATTCCTATGATGCACAGCTGTATTTTCAGCATCATTACTCTAGAGTTCAGTGTCACATGATCTTCTGAAATCTGATTAATATCAGTTATTATCAATGATTTCAGTGGAGTATTCCGTGACACTTTTAACGTGTTTTAATCTACTTACTATTATAATAACAATTAATTATGCATAATTACATGCAAGTAATCCTAAAGCCTAATCCTAACCCTAGCCATGTAACAAGCACATGTAGTTAATATTACTCAGTAGGGCTGTAGTACTCGAGTCCGGTCTCGAGACTGGTCTCGGACTCGCTGGTATTCGGACTCGGACTTGTACCCCCTCTATAATACTGGTCACTTCTTTTCTACACTACTGTACATCTGCAGTGAAGCTATGTTGTAATTTAGTTGCTTAAATGCTCAGTACTAGTACCTAGCATTGGTAATAGTAGTGGGTTGGTGTTTGTATATCAGTTCTAACACTGCTGAGGTACTGAGGTATCACCATATGTCATCATTCTGTTTTCTTTAGATTAATAGATTATATGATATCAAGGGGGATGTCTATACTTAAAATTCATGGGTGTTGTGACACTGTTTTTGCTTTTAGATCAACAAATAATAACCCAAAATGATTGTCTTGATGGTGTCATGCATAAGACTTTTTTTTCCTGTCCTGGACTCGGTCTTGTCTTGGACTCGACAAAGGTGGTCTTGACTACAGCCCTATTACTCAGTACATAAATGTATAATTAAATGTATAAAACAAAGTGTATTCTTAAGAACAGAGACGAATCAAGACGCTTTATATCAAAACCAAATCAGGGCAAGTCCTCAACTCTAATAAAAACAGAAATGTCATCTAATAAATGAATTGCTCTGTACTTTATGACTTACTTTCCTTTAAGAAACACACAAGAAGATACAGTATTTTGAAGAATGTTTTTATCAAATGAAAGACAAAGGTGTCTTTGACGATATGACATTTTCAGAAAAGATCTTCTATATAAAACACTAAAACAGGTTTGGAATCTTAAGTCAATTACGTGTCACTATCCCTCTTAAGCTGCCTCTGTGCGGCCACACAGCCTGGAGCAAACACTAGGTGTCAGTCTTACCGTGTTAGTCAGGGTGGTGACAGGCGGCACATCTTTGATGTTGAGTCTGTGGACATTCTCCAGCAGCAGACTGAACAGAGGCAGGTAGAGCGTCGCCAAGCGAGCCTGCTGACCCTGAAAAACAAACGAAACACGCGCTTTATACTCAACACATTCGAAGCCGTGTTGTGACACACTGCTCACTCACCTTGGAGGAGTAACGGTCGTCGAAGGCATGCTTGATCATCAGGTTCTTCAGCACCTGTACAGCGATCTGACGGATGTCTCTGAACTCCTGCACAGCTCCACCCACCTCCCTCAGCAACAGCCCCACCAGGAAGTGATGCTTACAGAAATCATCCGTTAAAGAGTAGTCCAGCTGAAGATCTGGCGGAGACACACGGAGAACCGAGAATACAACACATCAATAACTTCTTATTGAAGGCCATTACTGGAGAAACCGCTTTATTTCTGCTGTTCATTTATAGTTTTTTTTAAACAATAAAAATTCATAATTTTTCACAAACTGCTTGACTATGACTCATTTAAAAGTGTCAACTAAATGTTAAACAGAAAATACCTTTAGGAAACTTTATTATTAGAAATATATTCTAAAAAAAAAACTGTAGTGTATACTAAAGCAGTGGTTTTATAGGGTTTATATGATTTGAATCATTTACATTCCATTTCCAGGTCTAGAAATCAGACAATACGAGACATACTGTGTAGTCTAATTTAATATTATATATCACACATTGAGGGTTTTTAACTCATTTAGGGACATCTTGAGGCCCCCTTAGATGTTAGATGAAAGCTCCTGGTTGAGAACCACTGGATTACAGGAGACAGCTATTCGAAAAGCCATCATACAATGCACTAATTATGTTACAAACGTGTGATTCAGTCCCATTCAATTAATATTCAACAAGGTCTTTTTCTGCTCTTCTCTTTAATGGCTGATTACCTTGAAAGCGCTGGATCCGGCCCTTTCCGAACGGCATGGGCAGATTGAGAGGAACGTAGTGCTCATGATTGCAGACCACCTTCAGAAACTCAAACTTAAACTCATACAGCGTCTGAGTGAGGACGAAACAGAGAGACAGGCATCAGACTGCAACATGGGAGAATCCTAATCTCATATACAGTTAGAAATGGAGATATGTATTACTTTTGCGTCTCCGGGCATGAAGCAGTTGATGTAGTTGTTGATCTGCTTGAAGACAAACCCTCTGTCCATGAAGGTAAAACAGCGCTGGTGAAATCAAACGAAGGTTGAGTTTACTGACTGACTCTAGATATCTGATTTGATCAGAAAAATTAAGCTAAATAGTAATATATTCCAACAAAAATTAATACAAAAGGATTAAAATGCAATTGACAAAATACCACGGAAATGGAAAGATAACACTGCCTCAAAGAGTAACATGTTGTACCACAGTCTCTTAGGGTTACTAAATAAAATTATTGCAGATCCATGTTGGTTTTATCACAAGATTGTGAAATCTGAACTGCGCTTCACATAAACACGCTTCTGTGAGAAGAGTCATTTAGTTTGTGGTTGATGTGAACCAAATTCAAAAGTAAGATGGTATTGATGAATTATGTTTTGCTGAACTACCGTACAAACAATATTGTCCTTGATTTCTAACTCCTAGATCTCAACCCAAATTTGAAAAAACAAAACAAACCTATGCTATTATTTTATACAAAGCATACTTCAACCAATTAACATTATTAGACATATCAATTTAATTATAATTATACTTTATTTGGAATATTTCTTTATTGCATAATGCACATTTCTTAATACTAAGCTCAAAATGTGATATTTAAATACGATATTTAAAGAGAACCTGAAGTATACTTGCAATAGTTCCACTTCAGCACAATCAAATAATATATCTTTATATATAGTACATCTATATTATTTAATTAAAGTGCATTAAGTATACCAGTTTAGTACCAAAAGAACATTTGCAGGGTACTTTTATTAAAGGGGTCACATGATGCTTCTAAAAAGAACATTATTTTGTGTATTTGGTGTAATGTAATGTGTTTACGCAGTTTAAGGTTCAAAAACACATTGTTTTCCACATACTGTACATTCTTGCTTCTCCTCTAAGCCCCGCCTCCTGAAACGGACATTTCATTGTGTGCTCTGCATTTTCACAACGACACACAGCGTCTCCAGAACATGGTGCCCGCAGCAACACTACAGCCAGAATAATAGCTCCGCCTCCTTTCTTTGTGTGAACATTTGGGTGGTGTTTGAAAATAAACCCACTCTGTGACGTAGAAAAGTGGGGGTGTGTTTAAACGAGTCGCTTTAGGAGGTGTGGATAAAGAATACATTTTATAAAGAACATCTCTTTGGTTTTGAACTTTTAATCAACTTCAGGGAAGTTTGCAAATAGCATCATATGACCCCTTTAAACACATTCATATGTAAATGTGCTTGTAGTATACTTGGTACAAAATAAATGTATTTCAAATACAGATTTGAAGATCTGATGCTTGATGTCTTCCAGCAGCATGAAGAGAGCCCAGCAGCTCGGCTCACCTTGATGAAAACAGCAAGGCTGTGATTGGCGTTTCGTGTGGCATCCAGGTTGTCTTTGTATTTCTGTGTGATATGAGGCATCAGCATTGTCACTAAGGTCTCCACGGAGTGATAGAACGAAGCTGAGAAACGCTGGTTCCTAGACACCTGCAGGACACGGTAGGGGTCTGATCAAGGGTTTATCTGACAACGGCCATCAAAATATCATCCCGTTTTTGTTTCGTGTTATTGTAGAGATGACCATATGAAGAGGTTCAGAAGTAAACTAGATTTTGGAGTGTGTTTCCTCACCTTGGACTTGCCCGTCTCAATCAGGTACTGAGCCATACACTTGACTAAAACCTCAAAGAAATACCAGGAGTACTAGAGGAGAAAGAGAATATACAAAGAGTTCATTAGAAAAAACAGATAACTAAACAAAAGGGTAACATACAAAATTTTAAATCTTAATTTATTTAGCAAAAGCAGATATATTTTCAATATAAACCACATTAAACTATACTATACAGTGTACATTCATGAACTTAAAAGAAAGCTAAAAGTACAGAGCTTTTTAAACAAAGAGCAGCACTTGTAATAGTTTGAAGTATAGCAAGACATTCGTAGATCTAAACGAGTCGTGTACACAATAATACAATGACAAGTGATTTTAGCAAAGTTACTACATAATGTAAACCTACGTTTAGTTCATCTAACAAACTTTATTGTGAGGGAGGTTGAATCTGATTGGCTACTGCACCTTCAGTAGTTTGTTGCTGGTGAGGAAGTCAGTGGAGGGTTTCAGGATGGTGGTCATGGCTTTTGCTAGTTCCTCATGGACAGTTTTACCATTGCTTATGTTAGTCTCAGCCTTCAAAACGTACTGTTCACAAACAAAACACAAGAAAACAAGACTGTTGATCGCACTGTTTTACCTCACAAAGGCAAAGGTGTCATGTATCATGATGCACCTCACCTTCACATAGGAACGCAAGTGATGCTCCAGACTCTCTTCATGACACTGAGCCACGACATGAATCATCACCCTGACCAGAGAAGAGACAAGATGAGAACAAAACGAAACATTGAATTAAATTAAACCAAATAAAATGAAAATATTAGATATTAATGAGAAATATTGTCTTGGCAGATAAAACATGTTTTAGGTGAAACAATAAAATGACTAACTGTAAATAAAACTAAAACTGAAATCAAAACTAACATGAACAAACCTTTATTAGAGTATTTATTCGTCTTTATTAACGTTAGTCGTTTGATGCATTAACTAATGGTTAACAAACACAGCTTATGATTTTATAAAACATTAGCAAATGCTAAAATGAACAAATGCTGTGGAAGTATTGTTCATTCTTAGTTCATGTTAACTAATGTTAGGCACAGACCTTGTGACGTTCACAGCAACATCATCCTGACTGGAGAGGGTGAGCACACGAAACAGCTGGTTCAGGATGGTGGGGAGGAACTTGACCATCACATGAGCCTCCATGGCGTGCAGACTCTGTGGAGGACGAGAGAGACGGACCTGTGACCTCAGGACGAGATGAGGGAGAAACACCTGCTAATGCAGACCGAACTGAACGAGTACCTTCAGGTATTTGATCAGCTCTCCTCCAGACTGACCCGTGCCTTCAATGCTCTGGCAGTGATGAAAGAAGTTATGCAGATGTTGATCCTGATGAGAAAGAAAAGTTTAATAATGAGCATTAATGCTTCGTACCGCATTTAGTACCTGATTACAACGTAAAAGTTCTGATGTGAGATGTGCAGGTGGACCCTTCATACCTGTGTGTATACAGTGGACACCAGCTGGGTGGAGACTTTGAGCAGAGGCCTCCCGCCATCCACCCACTTCAACTCTTGACCTGTGTGCTGCTGTAACACGCACACACTTTTAATTAATGCACAAAAAAAAGTAAAACAAATAAAAATAAAACAAAAATATAAGATGGAAAATCTTAAGCTAAACGGAAATTTGAAATACTGTCTTTGCTGGTGAAACAAAGTTACTGTAAATAAAATAAAATCAATTAAAAACAATAAAACTGGAAAGAAATCATTTAAAAACATATTATGTAAATTATAAATGTAGTATAAACATATAAAATGTATAAAAAAAGTGCATAAAATTACAAAAAATAAAACAGAAAATATAAAAAGAAAAAACACAAACACAATAACCCAGCACAAAACACTATTATAAACAACTATAATATGATTGTAATCGCTGACCTTGCTGCTGTTGTCCTGGTAACTCAGGTATCCTGGTGGCAGGTTTGCAGCTACTGCCACCTGCTGTTCATTCATGAGGACCCTGCCATCCTTCAGCAGGGGAAGCCACGCATAACCCACTACACACACACACACACACAAAGAATGAGTGGCAAGAAACAGGGTCCCTAAAATGCCATCATACAGTATGTAGAACCACACATTTCCATTAAATTTTGGATTGTCTTTGACTGTGTCTTTTCAGTCCAGCAGTGAAGGCTGCACTCAGAAGGTGGTGTGTGAGTGTGTGTCCCACCTTGTGTCTCCACCTGCTCTCGTCTCTTAGTGCTGGCTTTGCTGTTGCTGTCACAGCTGATGTGATAGAGAGTGAACAGAAGATGATGTCTGTCCGTCAGCTGAGCCGGCAACTCTATCTTAAACTGAACACGTCAAAAACAAGCGTTCAAACACACCAGCACAACAGTTTGACAGCAAGTACACACTAATGGAGCTCTGAGGCAAACGTCTCACCTCTTCATAAAACTCTGGGTTCTGCTGGTGGTGTAATACCGGAGCAAATGCTTTCTTACAGAACAGGGAGCTTCCTGGACGCCCGTAAATACACTGAGAAAACAGAGAGGATCACTTACACAAACTACACAGTGTTATATATAATAGATAAATGTACTGCAAAGCGGAATACTAGGTATCAGTGTTTAGTATCATTAGATTTGCTAACAAAAAAACATTTCTTGTTATAAATGTTTTCTGGATTCTTTGATGAATAGAAAGCTCATAAAGATTTATTTAAACATGTTTTGTTTTTCTAACAATGTAAAAGTCATTCTTGATCAATTCAGTACTTACGGAATGACAGGCTGTTTCATAACTTAGTACATTTGATTTCATTTAAGTACCTGTTAACCCTGTCATCTCACAAAACAAATGGAGCTGTGTGGTAAAATCACTCCAGTGTTACCTTCAGTGGAAGAGCGTCCTCTTCATCTGAATCTCTGAACTCAAGACACAGAGCGATATTTCTGGCCTGGAGTCACAAGAGAAATGAACATCAAATACACTCGAAACGTGCTCTTTCTAATCCTCCTTTACATCAGCTGCTGTGAGTTTTAAACAGAATCCATCAGTAAAACTTTGCGTCTTAGACATTTATACTGTATGATAGTACAGGGACTCATGAGGCGACGAAAAGCTAATAAAGAGGTAAATCATAAAATAACAAATCTAAAATTTGATGTCGTATCGCTAACTAACCCACATTAGAGAACTGTAAACTGTCCCATTATTGTTACAAATATGAATTTCAAATCTCAGGTGCCGTTAAGTCAATATTTTCCCCTGCTGTAGCACATTGTCTGAGTGTCTGCCGCTGGCCTCCCTATCCTGTATTTAAGCCAAATTAGTGTTTTGGATGTAGCTAGTGCATACTTGAAGATTTTTGGCAGTGACTGTTTGACTGATTTATTCCAGAGGTACATAAAACTCCTTCTCTCTCCTAGTTTGAGGGCAACAGAAAAGCACTAGTGTCCCGTAGCACATTAATTTTTTAGTTTTTTCTGATTTCCCTATGGCCTCATTACATTAGAAGCCAGAAGTATTGAGCAGTTCTTGGAGGGACACGGCTCTGAGAGTTCAGCGTCAACCTTAATGAAATGCACGCAGCTAATCAAGTCCTTCAGGCTTATTTTATGTCTGTTGGAGCAGGCTTAGAACTAATGCTGTGTTAGAAATCCCTTGTCCCAAATGGAATCTCTTCAAGTCAGTTGCAACTTGGAAACGCTGAGTTCAGAATCCCAAAAGACTGCTCAGCATGTCAACACTCATAAAACAGTAGCAATACATTGTTTTTTAGTGCCTTTACGTCTCAATAAACTCACACAGCACTATCAAACTTCTATCAGCGCACATGATTCAAATGTTTCCCAATATCTGCCAGTGGGGCGAAAATAATTAGCCTTTGAATTAAGATTATTTTATTTCCCTCACTGGCAAATATTTGTGCTTGTTTCAAGCAAAGAAAGAAAAAAAATTGTTTAGAACACAAGACTTAATATCTCAGTCATTTAACTTCCCTTTTCAAAAAGTAGTTTACTTCAAGTATATTTATATATATATAGACTTTATATAGTAGGTATACAAATATCAGTGTACTAGTATATAAGTGTACTTTTTAACACTTCTTGGGGCTAAATTGGCCCGCTTTCTAGTATATAATAAAAGTATACTTTTAAACTTCAAGTACAACTAGTTAACATCTATAACTTTGGTTTGTACTGAAACTATACTATGAGTGAACTTAGACTCCGTCCACACGAAGCCGGTGCGTTCCCTATCCAAACTTTTTTTTTTTCTCGTTCTAACAAAAAATTCGCGTAAACACGAAACCACTGAAAACGGTGTAGTATATATGCCAGACCAGTATGGGGCGCTGTAATTCTGCCATAGAGATAGACTATAAACAGAGAAGAAGACTTTGAGCATGCGCACAACCTTGCGCAGGAAGACGAAGTTGGCGAGTGACGCAGCCGACACGTGATTTGATGACATCATCGTTTCACAAAATATACGGAGTACACACGAAACCGCAAGGGTGTCGTTTTCAGATTTATCCACTTTGGGACGCGGTTTCAAAAAATAGCGGTTTTAGTCTCCTAAAATGCCGGATCCGTGTGGACGAAACGCCAATACGATTACAAATTTATACGTATACAGCGAAACGCGTCTCCGTGTGGACAGGCTCTTATAGGTATACCGATAGTTTACTAATTAAATACTTGTAGTATTTTAGCACAACTACAAGTTTAGTAGTTTTAAACCGCAAGTATATACTTTTCTAAGTATGAGTCAAGTATATCTAACTACCATTTTTCTTTTTCTGAGAGGTTCATTAAAAAATATACTAAAAGTATACATTCCTATTTCTAGTTTAAAAGAAGTATACTAATAGCACACTCCTTTTTCGTAAGGGTTGTCAAGTAAATGGTTGGGTGAAGGTTGGACATGAAGGTCGTCCATCATGGTTTGACATTGCATCATACTGTACGTCAAATCAGAGGTTAGTTAAGAAGAACTCGCATTTCTCACAAACGGACACACAGCCGTTGCTGGTCATCGGTAATTTGAGTTATAATTTGAAAAATAGAAATATTTTTGTAACAAAAACCCATCCATCGGCTTCAGAAGACATGTATTGAGATGTACAGGTTAGTTTTATGTTGGATACAATAATAAATATAAACAATGGCCGCTATCCAGTAGCATTAGCAAGCTTGGAAGGAAAAACTCCAAGAAGGAATAAAGTCATATCCACCTAGGATGGCTTGGGGGTGAGTAAATTATGAGCAAATTCTCATTGTTGAGTGAACTGTTCCTGGCCAAGCTGTGAGTTGAGAAACGTAAGAGTTGTACCTTGGTGAAGCTCTTCTGGCTGTCGTATTTGAGATGTCGTGGATACACATACAGGTGATTGTTGTAAATCATGAACGGCTGGGAGCATCTAGCGATAGACGGCACAAACTCCTCCACCTCAAACACCATCCTGCCCCAGTCTGAGACCTCCGTCTGACGAAGAGGAAGGTAGGAGGACGTGACACAATCTGCACAAACAACAGATCAACCAATCAGAGACCCTGAAACTACCCGCACATTAAAAATGCTTGCGTCTGATGCAGAGAGACATAGAGAAAGGCATACGAAAGCCTTACTAGTGAGATCCGGTGCGACGTTATCCACCGTAACATCCAAATTACCCAGAATCACAGGCAACTTGGCCATCTTTTCTGGCCTGAGAAAGAAGAGAAAGCACAGAGGAGGGGAAAATAAACAAGCGTGAGCGCCTGACCGAGGCTATTCTGTTTCTAAAACATCAACACCCCTGACAGAAACGAGAAAAACAAAGAGTGTGTACAACATCAGTCCGCAGGTCACGCAAACACTAAACACCTGAAACGCTACAAGAGTGTTATTATTGGAGCGTAGGGCTGTGGAACTGACTTCCTGAAGTCTGCGAGCAGTCTGAACATGTCCTCGTTGGAGAGCTTGTTGCCGTCCTGTCGGTAGAGAGCCGAGAACCGAGCGCTCTTGTCCACCGCCCCAGAGGAGTCCTTAAACAGCGGCCTGAGAAACAGACACAAAGCTCATCCTGCTGCTGTGTTATGCCATTTTTCCAGTGGGGCGACAGAGATAAGAGCACACACAGACACACACATCCTGCCCAGCTCCTCTCAAACATCCCACTGGAAAGATAAACTTCATGACACGGCTTCAAAACGGCAGACAACACCCTTTACTACAGTAGATCTAAACGGGAACAAAACAGTATTTGCCTGAATATTATTGATTCTACTTTTACAGTAAAACTTGTTTGGAGCTTTAGATGTTTCAGTGATGTTTCCATACTATTCACAGTCCAACTTAACCAGTATATGCACCGATAAAGCACTGTACCATGCATATGATCATTTGAAGTTATTTCAGAGCAAATGTGTGTCAATTTCACTGTATTGATCTTCACCAATTAATGTATTTAATTGCATTATTTACGGTCCACAGAAAGCAGGGAGTAAACCAGATTTTTAAGAACATACAAACCACCCAAAACGGAAAATCTTGTCTTAATCATTACTATTAAACTAAATTCAGTACAATACTACCACAGTGTACACTAACAAATTATACTTTAGAATTTAGGCAGTTTAAACAATTATATTTATATATTAAAGTACTGCATATATAGTCTGATGGATATACAGTACTCTTATTACGTTGCAATGTAAAAAAACTAAAACAAAAACATAATGGCCTTGAAAGTTAGATTAATAAAATATCATGCAAAATATATTATTATTATTTTAGATTTTGGTATAAATATGACAATGATTAATGTTGCTGTAAAACGGGAGTTGCCTGGATTTCCACAGTACTACCGTGATGCTGCTCTCACATTCAGAACTGTCCATAACAAGGGACCTCCACCGTCTGTGCGCTCTTTCAAGAGCTTATTCTAATAAAAGTCAGTGTATCTCACCTAGCAGCCCACGCAAACGGCATCCGGTACTGACCCAGCCGGCTGCAGGCCATCTTAGCGTTCTTCAAAACCTTCTGAGCAGCCTGAGGAGAGGGGGAAGAAAAGAACTGCACTGTAATTTTGGTTTACAAAGCAGGCCATTTCAAATGGCACTGTCAAAAACCTTTTACATGATTTGTATCGGAGTTATATTACTATAACACACCCAGAACGAAAAGAGCATGACAGGTCTCTAGTATATCTGAGTATCTGATCCAGGAATCTGAGAGCTTTAAAAACACTCGCCAACATCTGGTTTTATCCACATTTTTTGGTTTTATCCAGAGACCTAAAAGTGATATCACACACACACAGCAGTACCTTGGCAGAGTCCGAGTTCTTCATATAAGGCTCGGCACAATGTGCAATACCACCCTGTAAGACCTTCTCTATCCGAGCGACCAAGAAGATGTCAGGGTGCGGACAGGTCACTGAAAACACTCCCTACAGACAGAAATGAACACAAAAACAACAAGGGTAGTAAAGAGTGGGTCAGTTATATTAAGTAACAATTATTGAAATGCTTTTGTTTTAGCAATGATGCATTCAATTGATCAGTAACAGTAAAGTGACTGGTGAAAAAGCAACATGTTTCAACAGAAATATAATGAATACAATGACAGATATACACATATAATGACAGAAATAAGTCACGCTTATTGAGACTATTAGAGGGATTTCTAAGAAATGACATTATATAATGTATTAAAATAAAAATCATTTATCTTTGTAAAAATATATATTTTTAATCAAATACATGCAGTGTTGGTGTGCAAAAGAGCGTCCCTCTCAGAGAGGGACATTTTTGTTGTTATCTTTGTTTGTGTTTCGCAAAATTGGCCAAAAAAAAAAAGTATTTACATTGAAATTTTAATATTATCTTCATAAATCTATTTTACACGAGGTACACTTAGTTACACTCATGCCCTTAGCAACAAACTGTTCCAGTGCAATTTAAGCATAAAAATATACATTTATTTATAGGCTTGAAAGATTTGTACTATTTTTCATTTTTAGTTTTTAGTTTTTGGTCATTATGATCCGTTAAAAAAGTGGGGGGGACAGTATTATAGTAAAACCTGTGTGAAAGTTAAATATTTGGGCCTGTAATACTGTAAACTGTTTTCATCTGAGGGCTGAACCAAGCTGATTGTGTGTGTCACAGCTGCTGCTGACACAGATTGGCTCTCTTGTTCTGTGTGTCCTCACCTGTCGTGGAAACTGAACGGCGCTCTCTGTCGGGCTGTTGGCTGTGGGTTGAGCCGTCTGTGGGCTGTCTGGCACTGTGGTGCTGTTGTGAGCTCCTGACGGGGGCAGCAGCGCTTTCACTGACGGATGGTTCATGTCCACGTGGAAGTCTGAGGAGATCTTGCGCCCGCTTTGAATATCAAACAACGACAGAGACACGAAGAAGGGCTCGACCTGCGGTGCAAACCAGAAACTCTCAGAGGTTGGTTTACTGTGGTGGAAATAGCTGGAGACTATAGTGAGTGAGGTACAGTACGTTTGTGGTTGGGCCCTCTTCATTCTCCGCCACACAGCTCTGCAAGTTGAAGGACAGGTCGTTACAGTTGACCAAGATTCGCTTCCCAAACTTTTCCTCAAAGGGCTTCACATCTGGCTCGATCCCGGAGAAGTCCAGTTTCTGTGGAGTTCATGAGATTCATCTGTTAACATGTTTTTAGACACTAGAGCTTAAAAGTTCAGGATCAGGAACGTTTTTGAAAGAAAGTCTCTATTCCTATGATGCAAAGCTGTGACTCCAGTCTTCAGCGTCACATGATCCTTCAGCAATCATGGTGATGTGCTGTACCTGTAAGTCTGGGTCCAGTGTAAACAGTTTTAGCCGCGTCTCATTTCTCATCTTGCTCTCGATGTCTCTGGCACTCTAGAGAAAAGAGCAGATCAGTCAAACCTTTAAAGTGTTTTGATTCAATGTCATATTCACCTCCAGCCCCAGATGAACAAAACCAAATACCATTATCATAGCATGATAAACTAGTGGAGAAAGGTTCATATCCATGTTGATCATGAAACAGATGCGTTAGGATCTGCTTTCTTAGATATTCTGAACTCTATTGGGGTGAGACAGCACGTATCAGGATCTACTCATT
>JAUMHG010000047.1:2170088-2183585 GCA_032359395.1 Enteromius anoplus | reverse complement strand
AGAGCAGCCCGGAAAATGGAGCGTAGCTGGAGGAAAACAAAGCTAGAAGTGTTTCGTTTAGCCTGGCAGGAAAATATTCAAGGGTCAACGCTGTCTCTGGACAAGTGCCACCTACCTGAAAACTGTCCATACTGCTGGAGGAGTGATCGCTTTTCGCCTGTTCATCTTCTACAACCAAAGATGACAAAAGAAAGTTATTACACCACACAGTAACCTCAGTCATGTCTCTTTGTCATTGTGTATACAGTCACTCCCATGTGTGGAGGTCAGCGTGGTTTGCTTCAGGAATGTGCATCTAAATGTGTCTGAAAGGAACAGATGACTAAGGGTTCTTGATAATCTGCACAAACACACACCATCGTGCAAGTCTCCGTTCCTCTTGTCCTGCATGGCGAGCTCAAAGCTGCTGTTGAGGATTTTGTTGAGAGTGCTGATCCAGTCGTCCATCTCGCTCTCAGAGTCAGCGGCCAGAACATAGCCACTCTTATCCTGCATCTTCAGCTCGAACGCAAACCTCCGCACACGGTTGTTCTGCACACATAAAAAAAAGTTCTACATCAGCGAGATCCAGATTATCACTCGTCATGTAATGTTGTAGAACCTTCCCAGAAGCCTGGGAAAGACGTGAGATGATTTCCATACGGAGGACGACAGATTCCCAACCTGGCCCAGGACAGATCTTACAGAGGGGTTAAGTGTCTTTAAAGGGATGGGTTTAAAAACATAAGAGCAAGGGGCATCTGGTCAGGCAAAGACAACCAGAGGAAAGTGCAGGAATCAAACTTTTGACCCCTCAGCAGTCGGGATTTCTCCTGTGAAGCTCCTCAAGGCTGCTTGCTCAGCTGGAAGAGCAGCGTGTTTTAGCCACACTGAGACCAGATCAAAACCAGCCACTGCTTTACTGTTACACGTTGAGTAGCATCTCAATCTCTGTGTGTCTGCACAAGTGTTAATTTAGTAACACTGTGATACTATCATAGTTTATATATATTTACACATTTGTTTATTTTCCCTTTTATATATGTTGTTTTCAATTTAATTTCTGTTATAGTTTTTAATAGTTATTTTTTAATTATTCTTTATTTATTTGGGATATTGTACAAATCAAGAAACTGAAAATGACTGAAAAGCTCATTTATTTTATTTTCAGGCAATTGTGTTTTTATGGCTTTAGCTTTACTGTTGTTGGTGTGGGGGGGTCAGGGGTGTGTCCAGAGGTCAGAGGAAGAGGGCTAATTAAACGGACACAACTCATTACAGATAATGACAAAACAACGTATGTGGGGTGTGACCATACCTATGAGTGATTACAGCCACAGGCTCCAGAAAATGACACACAAAAATAGCTTGGGGGGCCGCCGTGGGTGCAGCGCTTTATTTTGGGAGTGTATGTGGAAAATACCAGAGAGAGTGCTTATCAATTATCAAAGCACAGGGAGGAGAGCCATTTCATCCCTCACTCTTCTTTCTTTGCCTTCCCATCATGCTCAGCACTTATTATGGAAACGCACAATGTGATGTTTTCAGACATTGAACCACGTGCTAACTGCACTTGTGAAAATATATAGTATTTTTACATTTCTGCTAAACTTAAATGTTTCTGTCCCACTTAAGTAGGACTTAAGTACATCTTTATATTCAATTCATTTCATTTACATGATATTTAGTAGACGTTTTTCTTCAAACGACTTAAAAATAAGGACAATGGACCATTTTTAGACATCTAAGGACTTCACTGCTTAGCATAGTTACTCCTAATGTCTGTGGAAATCTGGTTAAAGTGAATGTACTGACAAGCGTTAAATGAATAATTCATGCACGCTTCAAAACATCTGGTACCATTGACTTCCATGGTGTTTTTGTTCCTACTACGGAAGTCAGCGGTGACCAAAACAGCATGGTTACAAACTTTCTGAAGAAATATCTTCCTTAAAGAAATTCATACAGATCTGGAACAACTACTCGAGGAGGAGTAAATGATGATCTATTCCTTTAATAGTCAACTAGAATCTACTTAAAATATACTGTCTATTGAAATGTGAATCAATACCATGACGATTTGTGAAAACAAAGAGCGAGGCTTGTGTTGTGAACATCACAGCATGTCTGCACACCTGCACCACTCCCATACAGGAGTCCAGGAAGATGGTTCCTTTGGGCTCTTTGTTGATCTTCTCATCCTTGTAGAAGTTGAGATTATATGAGCCATCGCCCAGCTGTGTCAGGTGGAAATACCTTCTTTTGAATGACTGCGTGGAAAAAAAGAGGGGTGTAAATGAGACATGAAAAACAAGCACGTGCATAGACACAACATCTCCTGAGGAATGAAGAGTCTCACCCTCATGGTGACGCTGATGGCGCTGTTCATGTTGCCCTTATGTAGCCAGCCCTGTTTAATGAGACCACCCTTCTGGGAGCCCAGAGAGGCCGTGTCCTTTACACACACACACAAAAACAAGAAATAGTTTTGTGATGACAGTCCAAGGGTTGTCTGTTTGATCTTGCAGTTGAACAAAGTGGGAGTCAAGTAAAGGCAGAAGGAACAGAATCCAGACCTGATTCAACAGAACCTCTGATAACACGGATATCTGGACACTTACACGACATCAGTACTGTATATGAACACCTGAAAGAGTACACAATGCTCAACTATTTGGATCAGCTCTTCTGTGCAACAGAAGAAAACAGGGTCTATACACCCCACAAATTATATTTCAGCAATTTAACAAAAAAACTAAGCATTATCATCTGTGATATCCCAGGCCAATCAAACAGGGCATCCTGTTGCCATCATTAATATAATCTGAGAGATTAATTCAGTCTTTTCTGGTAAACGTCATCCCGGAGTGCGCCTCATGATGCTGGTCAGAGTGATCAGATCCGGAATCAAGACAAAGAAGCTCTAATATAACGAGAATCTGGTTTTGGTTAACACTTTGGTTAACACCTTTTATTGCGTTTCATAGTTTTGACTACGAAATGTGAAGTATGTCATTATGTGAAAGTAAAACCTCAAATGTTGATCTCCTTTAATAAGGTCAAGCACAAGGATCTGGAGAATATACCAGTTATAATTTGCTAGTTGTCAATACTGTATAATTTATTGTGTTTAAACCATTTGTTTCACGGAAAACAGAATTAAGACGGTCCACTCCTATACCACGGCCTCGCTGCTAGCACAGATTATGCAAAAAAGTAAAACAAGATTGCAATAAGAAATTATTTCTTTAGCATTCTGGCATTTCTTTCTAAGAAGCCGAATTCACAATTTATGAGAAAAGATGCATTAAAACGTGACATGAAAGATTCGAATTGCTGACGACTCGTTTAGGCGAATGTGAGCAGACTCTTTACTTTTGATAGACAAAAACTTTACGGCGTCACAACTTTGCAGATAGTTTATATGTTCACATACAGCTAATGCACACTGCATGAAAGATCATATTTGAGAAGGCATAATAGGGGCACTTTAAACTAATAATTCATGCATTAAAATGCTATTATTATTTTATTTCTGCTGTGTTACAGTCCACACTATTGAACTTATGCAAGGAAAAACCGTACAGAATATAGAGTAGTCATTTCCTCAGGCTTTTGAACAAGCTGAACCAGCGAGTCTTGGGGAGGCAACTCGGTTATAAACAGCTAGACCAGCACCCACCAGCCTGGTCAGACTTCACACTCCAAGGTGGAGATGAGGAGAGCATTGGCCTGAAAGAGCCTTTAAGAACAATAGAAGGGTTAAACTAGTACAAAGGGTGAGTTTATCTGTGAATCACCAGTTAAATGCTCCCTATCACTTTAAACTTGACACTCTGCAGATGTAAACAAACCTCACGGACAACAGCGTTTAGCAGATGAAATGCTTGTGCTGGGATTGTGTGGGTGGGCAGAGGGAGTCTGGATGCTTCATTGACCTCAAAGAGCTGCGTTCTCTCCACAAACACACACTATCTCAGCTGTCCAGTCAGCAGATATCAAAACCTTGACTGGACAGTCTTGGACAGCCCAAGATCTTGTGAACACTCAGAGGGCTGTTTTAGCCAAAAGACTTAAAAACTATTTAAAAAACATGATTATTTAAGCAAAATGATGTAAGTTTACCGTTTTTACATTGATTTGTTCTACTTGCGTCTAAAAACTGTTCAATTAACAGCATTTTACTGTAAACGTACATGAAATGTCTGGTGAGACGTTTTACTGTTTTTCTCAGTATATAGTACGGGAACTTACCGGTACATTTTACAGTTAACTTTACCCTTATTTTTTTTTTAGCAGCGTTTCCTTCAACACACGTCTGTGAGATTTAAAATCTTTAAGAATTGAATACTTAAGGATTTGTTTATATTAGCTCAAATATGAGCACCAGTACCATCAGCAAGCGTCGCTAATAATTGTTAACATTGGTGAAAACAGCCGAAATGATTCGGATGGGCTGTGATGTCAAATCTAAATGTGGCGAGCTGTTGTGATTGGCTGCTTGTTTTCTGTGATGCCAAAACGCACTAATTTCCACACACTTGCTTTCTATAAATACGTGTAGTCAATCGGCGGCCAAATTAGACGAATGAGTTATTCATAGTCCAGGGTACAGGCCAAAACTCAACGTCATAATTATACTGGATTCCTCAAACCTACGACCTGAGTTACATATCAGTCCGTCGTCCTGCACAAATTTGGGCTAAAATAAGAAACGTGACTCAATCTCGAGTGGGAAGCGGACTGGTAGAATTAAATATGTGGGCATTCTGGGAATTCTGGGAAGGGTAAGACTGAAGGTCTAATGTCAGGTCAGTGTATTTGATTATGTGCATTCTGGGAAAACCTGGAAGTCTGAGCCACTCATAGAGCCTGGCTGTAGTCCAGATTACTTGTGACCCTGAACCACAAAACCAGTCATAAGGGTACATTGTTCGAAACTGAGATTTATATTTATTTATCTGAAAGCTGAATAAAGCTTTCCATTGATGTATGGTTTGTTAGGACAGGATCATATTTGGACGAGATACAACTACTCGGAAATCTGGAAGGGTGCAAAAAAATCTCCTTTAATCTCCTTATCAATGCATATTACTAATCAAATGAAGTCTTTATATATTTATGGTAGGACATTTTCAAAATATCTTGATGGAACATGATTTATTTTAGACCCATACAATGTATTGTTGGCTATTGCTACTAATGTGTTTCTGATGACTGGATATTGGAAGTAGTGCTACTTATATTATAGCATGGTGTAAATATGAAAAGAAAAGACCCTTATGAATTTCTCTGAGCATCTGTATTTTGCCTACTATAAGTAATGCCTACTATTCCTTGCGCAATAAAAAGGAGTCCTGGTTAAATTGAGTTGTACAAAAATGGAAAGTATTTCATTACAAGAGCAAGGGCTCTGTGCTATCAAGATGGAGTTTTATGAGGTGTTAGTACAGTATGTCCTAATACTAGTGTACTGACTTCATACTCAAAACTATGAACCTACGTTTCCAGCACATGTTTTTACTGCAGAGGTGTGATTATTAGCCCAGAACAGCTCAGCACTAGCTCCTCTCCTGTGTCATGTTGTTCAGAGTTGATTACTTACACAATGTTACGACCAATACTAACTCTAATCCTAACCTTGACCAATGAAATCGGCTGCTGAAAGGGATTTGTTTTTTAAATGGTTGGGAGAAAAACCTGGAAAACATCCCTTGAGATGAACTCAAGTTTAATAAGAGGGTGACAATACTGGAAGGTGTGTGTGAACTTGATTTACCTCATCTTTATCCACATCTTCATCCACCTCAAAAACATGCTGGGCTAAATGATCAGGTCTGGACACTTTGCTGTGCACAAAACAAACACAAATAAACACCTTTAGATTCAGAGGAAAAACAGCCATTTTTAAAGAAATCAATACTTTAATTCAAAGCTAACAATAAAGACATTTAAAGGAGTCCTGAAAAAAGCATGTTTTCCACAAAAATATAAGCATTAAATCATCACATTAGACTGATTTCTGAAGAATCACGTGACACTGAAGTAATGATTCAGAAATTTACTTTAATAAATTAAAATAGTTACTTTAAACAACAATAAAAATATTTACAATTTTGGCTGTTTTTACTATGTTTTTAATCAGCTAACTGAACAATAACTTAAAAATAACAGACAAAACTAAAAGACCTACAAGAAAAAAAGGATTTTAATCTATATATATATACATATATATATAGCATATGAATTAGTTTGTTTGGAACATATTTCATTTTTGTTTATGTCTACTTAAATATCCGTTTAGCTTTATATAATGATTGGTAATGTCTTTTTAATGAACGTTTTTATGTTACATTCTCCAGATAATCAGATCTTGGCTGCACTCTCATCCTGCTCAACTTTGTCTCATTAAACGATGAAAAAACAGATGGCCATCTAAACATTTAAAGGCTCTGTAAGTGTATGTGTGGCAATGTGGAGATGATGACCTCACTCACCGTTCCTCTGCTCTATTGTTACCCAGCAAAACACATTTCCTGCTCTCGCCAACACAAACACCTTTCCAAGAGCTGACAATCACACACACACACACACAGCTTTGGAGGACAGTGTAACAATGATCCCTTGCAGTCCTCAGTCCCTGCAGCTATAATCAGTCACACAGGCTGTAACATGTCTCGCTCTAGTTGAGGCTCTTACTTGGGAAGCTGCCGAAAGTCACCGGAATAATCCTCATATTTGTAGTTGACCACATGCCAATCAGAGACGTAAGACTTGATGCACTGTAACAAACACAACAGCATTAACATCATTAGCATATACAGCTCCACACAAACTCTCTTTATTAAAAGGATCAAAGTGAAAAAGTATGCTAAAGAGAATAGATTTGAGTTCTAGCAGCAGGATAAGCTGTGGTGCTCAGGCAGCAGACATGGGTTCATTTCTGAATTGCAGCATGTTATGATTCCCTGTCCCTTCTCTCTGCTGTACTACTATAGCTGTGCATTGAAGCTTTACTGTAAAATGGCGCTACGGTGAATAATAATAATAATAATGAATGAAATATAATAGAGATATGATGATTGGATAATTTTCCACGGCACACCTGACTGGGTGGGGATATGGCAACTGCATACTCTGCCACACGGAAACACCACCCCTGAGTGGAAACTATTTAAGGAGGGTGAAATAATATCTGAACAAATCACAAACTGGATTCAAACCTGCATCGTTTGCCTGACAGCTTAAATGACCTGAAGTGCACACTGCAACCACATCCTTGACTGCTTTTCTACTTTCTACCAGGAAAGGAAATGCAACAGCATTACTATTTTTGAGTCACTGTTTTATGCAAAGTCACCCCTGCGCTCAAAAAGATCTCATTTATTCCCTCAATCCTTTGCTCTCCGTCCAATCTGATTTTTTTTAGGAAGAGCAGAAAGGAGATGAAAGGCAGGGGCAGGAAAACCCATTTCTCAAAGGCAAAATTGTGTTTTTTTCATAGATCAAAAAGTGAAACAGAAGGACCACTCAATATTTAAACACACAACATCAGCACAATATTTGCATAAAGCTGATGGTGAATGTTAAAAACACACTCCCATATAAAAAACAACAAACCAACATTTTAGGCATCATAGGTACACACAAAGAAAGAACAATTGTGCTGCTTTCTATCTACCTCATCTTGACCAAAGTCTAGGAAGCATGACATTTACGCTTCACAAAAATCCAATTTGTAAAATGCAATGCATGTTCAGCGGAAAACTATCATTACCCCAATAAAGCAATACAGTTTTGTGTTCAAAACACTTCTCTACATTTTCAACATTAGCAAAACTTCTACCAAAATACAAAGGCAGAGGCGGTTTATATTTCGTAGGTGAAAGTAGGCGGATCGAACAGTATTATTAATATAAGTTTCTAAAGAAACAATAGATAAGTGCTATCAAGGATGACACCCAAACTTTTTACCCTGCAATGAGGGACAAACTGGCCTGATCCACAGACACAGAAAAACTGCAATATTTGCTCAATTTGAACTGGATGCTAAAAGAAGTATTTCAGTTTTGTCGCTAATTAGTTTCAGAAAATTAGACGAAAACGTGTTTATTTCTGCTGGACAGAGAAGGTGAAGGAAGGACAGAAGTGGGTAAAGACAACATATAAAGTTGGGAGTCATCTGCATAACAGTGAAAATGGAAGCCAAATTTCTTAAATATTTGTCCTAGAGGCAGTAAATAAATAGTAAACAGCAGAGGCCCCAAGACTGAACCCTGGGGAACACCTGCAGTAACATTTGATTATTCAAATTTTAAACTTTTATGGTTTTATCCAGAAACAATATCTGTCTGTCTAAACACAAAGTGTATAATTCTCTAAAGCAGCGCAGCATGGCCATGCCTCGTCTGTTGCATTTTCTTGGGGGCCAGGCTATGTAAATTTTGTTTCCCGGCGGACCGAAAATAAACACGACACTCGCGTCCCCCGGAAATCCAATAAAATTCAACCAATCATTTGATGAATTCGACATTCCTGAAGGGTTTCCAGTTAAATGTATGCATCAGACGTTTTTGTAGGCATTAAACTGCCAGAATTTAATAAAAAAATGATACTGATAATATAACAACACTACAAATTCTACTACTAATAAAACACACATACCGTAGGATTAATGAGCTGATAGGTTAATAAATATAAATCATGTTGCCAGCCAATGAGATTGCCGTTTTCGCATTTATTCTGCTCACTATCAGAGAACCCAGCAGACACAGGTCACTTTAAAGAACTTTTCTTTTTAAGAGAGTGCAGAGTGCACATATGCAAGTGATTTACTTTCATTGTAGAGGGTTGATTTGATATGATCCATTCGGCTTTTGAGGAATTTTTTTTTCTTCATCTCTTAATGGTCATTGTATTTAATTATATTATGATTTACTGTCACAATAAATACTGCAGAGAGTTTTCATAATTCTCCTTTTATTGGGCGACAAACGATATTTAAATTCATTTCATGTAAGTAGTCTGCTACAATGTTATAAAGATCTCAATGACTACAAACTTCAGAATTTCATCTTCATTTTTAGTAATATAAATACTGGCATCGATATCAACTGCTTATTTTTGCTCAGTTTGGGTGACTGAATAAAATGGTGTTTTATACTAAGCCTGATGTATTCAATACATCAGTCAGATATCTTTACTTATCTAACTATTCATTTATATGTTAGACTTTATGGAGTTGATAGGGGAAATGTCAAGTACAAATGTATTTTACCAGGCATCTCTTTTGAAGGCAGCTTCTCATGTAGACAGCAGACAAAGATGAAGCACACGTTAAACCATCTGTTGAATATATTCAACTGGAGAGCAGCCACGAGTCTGCCAGTAACATCAGTGCACTTTTGTGTGTGTGTCTATGCTCAAATAGTTCGGGAGTATCCCATGAGTTTATACCTATCCGGCAGTGAGTCGTATAAAGAATTGGGAATATCTTCAGAACAATGAAGCACTATTCTCCTCGCAGCTAGGAGTGAGTGTGTTACGTGAAATGAAGGTCAATCTCGGACAAAGTCCTCTCTATAAACAACAAAGGAAATCCTCAGAGTGCAGTAAGTATGTGTGAGGACGTCAAATGCTCTAATACTGTTAAAGAACAATAGGCGCTGTGCTTTTCTGTCTAACACGCACACACTGTGTAGACAGGAAGATAAGTTTGTCAAAGCGAGACAGTAAAGTTATGGATTCAGAGGAAGCGCTCTGTGTGTGTGTGTGTGTGTGTTTTACCTCTTGCACAAACAAACTCTGTGCCTCTCTCAGCGCGTGCGGAGGAATGGAGGGGTAAAACGTCCGGATCTGTCGTGGCAGTGTACACACCTGCAGAAGAAAACACTGTTATAATCAAATCTATACAAGCTATGACAACAATGATTGATCAGGAAAATTATGTTTTAGTCTGATTGGTTATGGCAGCATCCCAGCTCTGATGTCTGATTGGTTAGTGTTGGGTCATCCAGATCTCGTTTTGGTATGTTGTTATGTGAAAAGCAAAAGAGTGTTACACAATTTGGCTAGTGCAGTCTAGATCACATGTGCACTAACCTACCTGGTGGTCTCGTGGCATAAACGTACCTGGGTGAACCTTTTAGTGAAACACGAAATATGTACCAATAAGTACATATCAGTGCCGATTCCAAAAGAAATGAACACTAGAGGCAGTAAAACTCAGACACCTTTTACTCCTTTTCACTCAAATTTACAATTGCTTGAAGAATCATGTTATGACTTCAAAACAATATTAATATGCTGGTAAACTACTGCTTCAATTCTTTCATAGACGCTAGGTCTGTTCGGTAGATCACAGAGTACAGAGATGAGCTCCGGTTCAATCCTATGCTTCAACAAACACTTCAGATCTGTGTAAAAAGAATTTGAAAAAGACACAGTTGCATCAACAAATGTGTTTTTATATCAGTTTTGCTTTAGTTTACCAGTGTTTGCTCTTAAGCTTGACATACACCTGATTTTACTGACTATGGGCAGGTTTTACTAGCACCTTGTGCCATCGCAAACTATCGTTCGCCCTTAAAAGAGTACGGTCATATTTTACTAAAGGACACAGTGATGAATTAGCGCTGAAAAGGCATGGACACATGGATTTTTGTGCCTGACTTGAATGAATATGCCTTTTTCAGATGCTAAATTTATGGGAGGAGAGTATTCAAATGAATCACGCAATGACTGGAATTTGTGTTATTATTTAACACCCCAAAAAAGCATATCTTAAATCTTATTTTGCACTTGAAATGGCTGCAAAACTTGGTAGAAGGGAAAGGATTTTCCCCACATGTACTTATTTGTTTTGAATTACAGAAGAACACATTATCTGAACATATGGTTTGCCAAGCCATGCTATTTTTAATTTACTTCAGGAAATAAAAGATGACTTTAAACCCTCATCTAGGAGAAATACCAGATCTATCATACTTCTTGCAAACTTATTTTTCATTTTCAATGTACTGTGGCTTCTTTACTTGTGACTGTGCTAATTTGTGCTGCATTCGGTATATTGCTTTGGTCGATATGTAAATGAGCTGTTGCGTCTGTGTTTTTTAATTTCCGTGGTTGTTTGTGAATCACCAGCAGAAATTATGTTGACCAAGAGTCAGGAAACCGGAAGTGGTAGGTATAGTTTGAGACAGCGCCACTGACCGCTGACTGGACGCGACATCTGTCAATCAAGGAATACCTGCAGGAGCCCCTGTCTCTGAGGTACGGTTCGCTGCTGATATGAACGCCATCAATCATGGAAATGAACCTGTTTTAATGACAGATTATTTGATTTAAAAAATGTGTGTACTTTCCTGACAAGCGTGACTGAGCACAGAGCTTTATTTCATTTTATTGTCGTTGTGCACTTGTTATTAAGTTTTTTTAGATTTGCGTTTGTAATTAGTTATTTTGATTTCAGAATTGTGATTTGTTTTGCACCGGAAGAAATTTCCACGCCCATCTGAACTCTTTTGAAATTGTGCTCTCGCGCTAATTTGCCCTGTTTAGTAAAACTGGTCCAAAAGTCTAGATTGTTAAGGTGTAAACTATCACTTTAATTAACCTCTCCATTTTAATGAATCTTAATGTACTCAACACACTTTCAATTACAACAAATACAGTTTCAGTATGACTTTTGTCCTGTTTAACTCCCCTGATGAGAGTTTTCTAGGGGAAGAAACAGGTCAAACTGAGCTCGAACCCAGCTTCACAGCAAAACTCCCCGGCCTCACTCACATCCGCCAGGTTCAGTTCTTATAGACAGACAGTCTCCATCCATTCAGCCAATAACAGCATGAAATACCTCAAGCTTTGGCTGGTTTGCATAACTCCATTTGACTGAAGACGTCGTAACTGAACAAACTGACTGCGTAAAGCATCTCCACTGATGGCGAGGCAAAAAGTTCTGTGAACTCAAATAATTCAAACACATGTCAAAGAGATCAAAGCAGTCTAAACATAGCCAAACTACTCCATTAACATCCAGCAAACAGCTAATATGAGTGTTGCGTGAACGTTCTGTTTTTTGTGATACTCTCTAAAACGGTGGAAGGTTTAGAAAATTGTTATTTTAGTTTGTTTTTTTTGCACATTGAACGATATATTATGCGCATCTCATTAGTAAGGCCGGTTCTTTGATTAGTTGTTTTCAAAAGGAATGCCAGCTTTTACACAGAGCCATAGATCATTACTAAAAAATAAAAAACGAACAAAATAAAAAGGTAAAATATCAAACTATAATTCTATATAAATTAAAGACAAAAGACAAATTCAAAATCTTTTGATTCCCTTTTTTTCCATTTATGCCAAATGAAAAATGCCATGTGCCATCTGAATAAAGTCCACTGAGATCTGAAACCAAATGTATAAATGGTCTGTTTACCACAAATGCTCTTGATGTTTTATATTTAGAAGGAAGGTGTCTCTATGTCACCAGGGTCAGCGGGTCTCAGAACCACGGAAAATATCGTTAATAGCATTCCACGGTAAAAAAACACACACAATAGAGTCCTCCTGTTCCCAAACTTCCTTTCCTAAAGCCCTCACTTCCTCATGAAAAGATGCTAATCGCAGGGGGTGAGGAGAGGAGGAACAGTGGCATAGTCAATGCAGGAGCCGCACACACACTCCCAAATACAGAAGTGTGTGAGCGAAACTTTACGAGCTAATGAAGATTCAGGCAGTGCTTTGAAGACCTGGGTTGGTTACTACAAGGTCACCGGTTCAAGGAAAGGGAAACGAGGGAAAAGGCACGTCTGATGTCACGAGATTAGAAGATTATCAGCACGTCAGGAACTTTAAGATGGTAAACATGTTGGTCTGTGGAGGAACAATCAGGCAAAGCAGTGCAACAGCAATACACTCATCCACTAGAAAGACCTCAATCAATAATAAATCATAAACATGAACCTTTTCAATCGCAAACAACATAGTCCGGATTCATATCCGGATGTATTATTCGCCACCGAGAATGTTTTGCACAAGCAGGCTTTACAGCACTTTCATTTGAGAGTAGTATTAGAATGGAGATGAAAATGCCAAATGAAACTCAAAATATAGAAAAGGGTTTTTTCACCCGACCCCTCCTCTTTAGACTTGATGCACACACAGGCTGCCAGATTGATGACAACAACATGAAAATGAATGAGATTACATTTTTGAATGAAATGTGTTTTTCACCAACTGGCTGAAATACAATTTTGTAAACTGTAGACCGTATCATAGTACTGAGACAGCTCTAATTAGTTACTAATGACCTGCTTCTATCATCTGATCGTGGTTGTATCTCATTATTAGTGCTGCTGGATCTTAGCGCTGTGTTCGACACTATTGACCACAACATTCTCTTGAATAGACTAAAAAATGATGTTGGCATTAGTGGAAGTGCCTAAGCATGGTTCAAATCATACTTATCTGACCGCTATCAGTTTGTAGCAGTGAATGAGGACGTTTCATATCGATCACAAG
>JAUMHG010000047.1:2123959-2145090 GCA_032359395.1 Enteromius anoplus | reverse complement strand
GGGTATCTCGTTCCCAAAGCGTTTTTGGACGCAGTTCGAGTTCCTGAAAAGGAACGTCTCAGGGTTATGAATATAACTCCTGTTCCTTGAAGGAACGAGACACTGCGTCCTTTGCCACACCCCCTGCGCCTCCTCCTGGGTGCTTGCTTCATTCCTGAGGGCTGGCATGCACTGTTTCTCACGTGCTCTTATACTTCCTGGTCGGTGACACTTCCTGGTCGTTGGACATTGGCATAGCAGTTTCAGAGCGTAGTCACGCTGGAGGCGTATAATAATTGAATGTATTATTTTGTACTTTACAGTAGCTCCCTTGTTTAAAATTGTTAATGAACATTTTAAAGCACATGTAAAGTAGCTAAATTAATTATAATGGTGTGTTAATTCATATTAAAAGTCCTTAATGATTGACATTTAGCAGTCTAACTTAGTCTCAAATTAAATTACAGTATATATTATATTTATATATTATGGATATATTATTTTACCAAAAGTTCTTGTCAGAATTAAAATGAAACATTAAATTACACACAACTTAAGTGGGTAATAAAAGCACTGAAAAGTTCAGCAAACTGCATTTAATATCAATTAAAACTAGTGCGTTTAATCATCCAAAATAAAAGTTTTTGTTTGTATAATATACTGTATGTTCTGTGTATATATTTTGATTAATTGCAAATTATAGTTTGACAGCACTAATTAAACTAATACAGAATTAACATGCAATCAAGTGTCCTAAAACTGGCATTCACTTAAGTATATTTTTTGAGGACATTATTGCCACAAGAAGTATCGTGGTAAAAAGTCTATTGTAATGGTGTGGTAACAGTTGCACTTTATTTTATAATGCATGTACTTACAGTGTACAGTACGCACGTGAGAAAGTACTGGTGATATAAGGTAAACACATGGGTTATGGGTAGTTTCAGTTTAAGTACATACTTATTACCTAGTAATTGTAATAACTTTTTTTATATTGTATACTATAAGTACATAGTATGTAGATGAGGAACAGATCTGTAAAATAAAGTGCTACCATGGTAACTGTATTCTGTAACAAAAGGTGTGATCTGATCACGTGTCACTTACTGACATCCTTGTTAGCAGCCAGCAGGTCAGAGGTCAGGCCATTAGACTCTTCAGCCATGTCAACCGCCATCTTTAAATCCTCCATCCATTTCTCCATTTCTGACTCTAAACTGCGAGAGACAAGAGAGCCAGATGTTTTCTAGGCCTCCATCATACAGTATCTACACCTCTAATTGCAGAACCAGGGCAGGCGCGAGCTTATAAGACAACTATCTATTAAATACAGTAGGTAGGCTACATCCAAAACCGTGTTTTTTTTTAGTTTTGTCAAGGAGCCTAGATATTTAGCCTTTATCATATTTATTCTCTAAAAGGCATAGCGTAAAGCGTGGAGGATGGAGAGGTAAAGCAGCATTCGCGCAATCATTAAGCCATTAACAGCTTGCATCAGTTGCATTTATAGTGTGTACATATCCTCTCAACATTTTTTTTGTGTTTGGGTAGTTCCCGTTCCTGAAACAGGAGAAGACATCGTAGCACTTGAAAATCTTCGTTTTTTTGTTTTGTTTTTTTTTTATGAAAATGAAATGATTAAAAAGGGCACAAAACAATATAATAAAATTACAAATCTAAATTAAACGAACATACAAAAAATAATAAAATAAGTCATGGAAAAAGACTGGAAAAAATGTTGACTGTTGACTCTCTGTAACTGTACTCGCTGTCAGGCTAATGACACACAGATCGTGTGAATGATTACCATGCGGCGACCACCAGTGACTGCTGCTGGACCATCAGTGTGAAGGAGTGCGGGACACCCCATTCGTCCTCACTCTCCCGGATCTGAACACACACACACACACACACACACACAGATTTGTGGATTTTCATGCCCATCAATAACATCTGTATAAAGGCTGATGAGTTTTCTCACTGTCATGCCGCGTAGAGGAAGTTGTCTGTGTACTGTGAACTGATTGGTTGATGTTATCCCTCGAGTGCTGTACAGCAGAACGTCACTGAACTGGCTCCAGATAAACAGAAAGAAAGACAGAGGGAAACACATGAAGGGAGTTAGTATTAGGCCTTGAGTTGGTTATTTTTCTAATAATTCAACAGCCCAGAGTCAATTATTCCACTTATACTACCTACACCTCCAGACATCGATCAGATGATATATTGCAAGGTATTTTTCTGGTTTTCGTAGTGTTTTACAACTCATCCGCATCTCATCCAAAGCCTCCGTTGTTAATTCCAAACCTCATTTTAGACCTAGTAACAGGTTTGAGCTGTTGATAGCAGACTCATGCAGTAATAATAACTAAGTTATGAGTGTGTACTCTCTCAAAAGCTGTCATTTTTATCATATTGATTATTATATGTATTTGCTTGGCCAGTGTTATTGTGGGCTTTAGTTATTTTGCTGGTTTATGCTGGTCATGTGCTGGCAAAGTACCAGCATTCCAGCTTCAAAACCTACCTAACCAGCATGTGCTGTGTTTTTCAGCGGAGACTGAACTGTAAAGGCCTGTACACACCGGGAGGAATATTGCACATGGATATTCAGCGTTTTTCATCCGAAGGCACTTTATGAAAAACAGAAATACCCTGGTACACAAGGTGGCTTCTGTAGGCTTCTGACAGAAAAAGAAGGAAGCCAGGAGACGCGCTTGTCAAAACCATTTACATGCTCACCTTTGTTTCAAGCAGGAGCTTGGGCGATGAAGAAACCAACGAGACCAGCAGCATCTTGGCGAGGTGCATCTTCTTTGTATACTTTGTGTGCTCGGCAAGACCGTTTTGTACTTGAGCACCACCAAGCTGCTTCAGCAGCTCCAGGCACGTGAACAAAAGCGTTTTTTCGAATGACTCTTTGATGTTTCGGTGCTCACTCTCACATCGGTGCACTTTGTTTAATCGCGTGGTGTTAAACGTCTGCGATATTCATCTCGGTGTGAACAGGCCTTAATGCGGTCACCATAGTTTCACAGCCGCAAATATTTAAATCACCTTTCAAAACAATAAATCAAAGGTATGGGAATAAAATTCAAGTTTAGAAAATTTGCTATTCATTTTAAGCCCCCGCGGCAATATTTCAATCATTAAACAGAGCGACAAAACATTGTAGAAACACTTAAAGTGCCGTGATAGATAAAAAACAGTCAAAAGATCAAATTCATTATTCACCATATCAATTTATTATAATTATAATTTAATTTTCTATGGGAAACAACTTATTGTGAAACTTTGCAGGTTGTGTTTATATTCTGGTTTCATCGGCTGGCCTGTACAAAATACACATCATTAATAATAAGGTGTTTACTGATTTTACTACATTATTATTGATGCAATCTGCGAATAAATAGCTGGCGGCTATAAGAGTGTGACATCACGCGAAAACGATCAATATGTACCTATATCATATGAGAGTACTGTATATATGTGTGCTGAAATCTCACCAGGAAGAACATGCGCTGCTGAAGGCCTTTCCCGGAGAGTTTGCTGAGGCAGCCCAGTCTGATGAGCTGACGTCCAGCCACGGCAAGACGCTCGACTCCAATCACATCCTTCTGAAGCTCCAGGAGCTTCTGATAGTTCTCAATCTCTTCCAGACCAGGGCCAAGAGCAGCCTCCAGCTCACACACATCGTCCAAAGCAGCTAAGACACATATACAGACGGATTTACAGTACTATCAAAACATCTGGGTCAGCAAGATTTTTCACTATTCTTATTTCGAAAAAAAATGAATACTTTTATGAAGCATATGTTTTTTTATATTTTGAGGACATGCCCAAAAGCCAGTTATTTTCAGATCTATCTGTCTTCAGGGAATATTTCTCCAAGACACAGTTACACACACACCTCTGCAGTCGCTGTAGTCGGTGTGTGTCGGCGGGTAGTGTTTGCAGAGCCTATCCAGTATCTGTCTGTAGTGCAGCAGGCGATGGAGGGGACTCAGCAGAAAGACGTTCAGAGGAATGTAACACACCTTCTGCAGCTCAAACTCACGGCACACACTCTCCAGCCTGCGGGACGCGACACACACTCTCTCCAGCGCAAACACACACTCTGAGATGAGCTGCAGCTGAGCTGAAAGAGCCTGGAGAATCACAAACACACATGACTGTCAATGACATCACCGATCTCTCCATAAGTGTAATGGTGCAACTAACTATACCACTTACAGGAAGCATTTTTAGTTTAAAAAGCCTTTTGAGCTATGGGGACATTTGCAGTGTCCTCATGAACCACCTTCAAATGGTAATACCTCTGTCATACCCATGTCATTAAACTAACTTGTGTCCCTTTAAACCACAAATACCAACACACACACACACACAGAATCACCTTCAGCTCCCGTGTGCTCTTCAGCAGCACGTCTCCTATATGCTGCATTTCTCCTTTAACCTCCATATTGCATCTGCCTTCCCTAAAACACATTGCAAATACATTCAAAATGTTGTTCTCCATAAGAAATTGTCAGTATACTGTATCTCCAATATAAAGTTCTCCAGAAGAAAGATAGAAAGCAAGTCAGGTTTGGAATGACACGAGGGATAAATAAATAAATAAATAATGACAGAATAATTATTTTTGAAAGAAACAACGAAATATCCTTTCAATGTATTGCACACACTTTAATAATGAATTACTGAGTAATGGTGTGGTTTAACCAGCAGGCGGCGATCGTAATAGACTCCAGACTAATGATGTTTTCTGGCTGTGCATAATTACATCATTCAAAGCAGTGTTTGTAAGATCTGGTTCAGCGGAGTTGAGCTCTAAACATGATCAAACTCATCTGCTTGGAACTGTCTGGTCCTCCTGAACAGCTTGATCTCTTGTTGAGCTCTGTTTGATTACAGCTGATGTTAACTTCTGAGCTGAATAGGAGACCATAGCACTGGAAACACTTTCCTTGTTACACCTTACATGTACTTACTATAGCTATTACAGCAAATTATGAATAATTACAAGCAACTAACCCCAAACCCAACCCTAGTCGTAAGTACATGTTGTTAATTAAATGACTCACTAATAAGAATCATTACACTGTAACAAAGACACAGTATAAACTGTAACCTGATTTTGTGTTCCCATTTGATCTCAATTACCTGAAACAAAATAAATGTTAACAGAAATGTGAAAATAACCTGCTGTAAAATAAACTAAAACTAATCAATTCTATAAAGAAATTTAAATGATAGTAACACAAAACAAAATTACAAAAACCTTACAATTAAAGTGAAATTGAAAATTATACAAATAAATAATTAAATTGATTTAATAACCCAAAAGCGGAAAACCTCGGGGGAACACTACAAATACAGTTTGAAAGCAGTAATATACAAAACCCACTCTCCTGTGAACACTAACACACACGCTCCAGTGACTCTAATGAGCTGTCAGCCATCACTCAAACCAGGCTGAAACCTGATCGATCTGTGCGTGTGTGTGTGTGTGTTACTCACCACAGTGACAGTCTCTCCTCGAGCTCCTGGAGGAAGTGCGTGTGATGGGAATGAAGCGGCTCATAGGTGGAACGCAACAGTGCCTTCAGACTGTCAGGAACACAATCCTCTTTGTCCAGCACTCCCTGAAACGACTAACACACACACACACACACACACACATTAATCATATTACAAAAGCTCTGTGGTGTCGATGTCCATTGAGTAACTATTCCTATTGTGAAAAGTGTGAAGTTTGTTGAGTTCATATGTACCACCTTTCAAGAGTTTACGGTCAGTAAGATTTCTGCATTTCATAAAAATTATGATTTCAAATAAATAACATTCTTCCTGTAACAGGATATATTTGTTCTGTTATCAGTTATAATGAAGCAGCACAGTAAAGAAATGGTGCAAATCATCATGTTTTATTTTCTGAAGGATCACGAGACATTGAAGACAGGAGTAATGGAGCTGTGCATCACAAATATAAATTAGCTGTACCTGCAATACCTTTAAATTGTAAAAATAATTCACAATATTACTGTATTTTTTATCAAATAAATGCAAGCTCGGCGAGCATTAGAGACTTCGTATTAACAACTCTTACACCGTAAACACTAAAAAAGTTTAATACTGAGTGTGTAGTCTATAATTCTGCACACAATATTAACTTACACAATTCTAATAAAACTGATAAACTGATAATATTAATTAAATGTGCGCTAAATAATCCTAATATGAGATTAGAGACCTTCTCTAAACTTTTTCCTCATCCTTGGACTGATAAAGTGAGCAGAGTTCCTGTTCTGATATACTGCTGCGGTCCTACAAAAGCCACATTGCCTGTAAACATAACCTCATTTCTGTACTCTCTCTCTCTCTCTCACACACACACATCTCTAAACCTGATCCACGGTCTCTGATGACTGTGCTGTGTGTTTTGTGGACTGAAACAGGAACATGAGCTCTATAGTTACCCACCCACTGAGGCTAGAGAGGAATGTGTGTGTGTGTGTGTTGGTCTGATGAAGGGTCTGTCCATGGTTTACCCCTGTGATCAGCTCCAGGTCCTTCAGGTATGTCCTCTCCGTACACAGCAGCTCTTTAGCGGAGCAGTATGCGTTATCGGCAGGACAGTTCTGCACAAACACACACAATACAATCATCAACATAATATATGACACTTCAGAAAAACTGACTTCAACTCTTTCCTGCCTAACACGGTTAATCTAACTGGTGTAGACCCGAGCATGTGCGTACCTTTGAGTATGATTTTGTAACTCATTTACACTCATTTATGTGCTAACGCTAGAAACATAGGTATGTCTTTATTATTATTAATAGTTTAGTAACCATGGTAATTTAAGTCAGATTCATTTATTTGTTTTTTACAAATAAATGCTTGATGACGTTTGTTCTGGGTTCTTCGAGAGGAATATTTCCTTGAGGATCAGTGGATCACCACAAATTTGGACTGTTTTTTTAGTAATGGACACAAGCACAACCATTTTTTGTTGTAATGTAAATGAAATGTCAATCCAGAAGGTAGTAAAGGCCTGTGTGAGCTTTGAGAGTACTGATGGAAGCCATCTATTGCATCTTTGCTCTGATAATATTTCTGAATATGATCCAGATGAATCTGACAAAAAAAAAAAAAAAACTCAGATATTCATACAACAAAATATCCTGAGGGCCATGAACTTTTAGTTAAAATCAGCAAACATTTTCAAAAACACAGGAAAGGAAAGAATTAAACGTTTATATTACAACTAAGTAACAGAGATGGTTTTTCATGCACATAAACACATTGAAGCCAAACTGACATTGTACTGTATGTGAAAGTCATTTTAATATACTTTAAAATGTGATTTATTCCTTTGTTGCCAAGCTGTATTTTCAGCATCATTTCCCTGCTCTGTCACATGATCTTTCAGATCCACAGATCTCACCTTCCTCCTGTTGTCCTCCTCCTCATCAGTGCGTATGGCACCAGTATCTTTCAGCATGGGTGAGATGAGAGGAGACGGCGTCGCTCCTCTACTGTCTTCAGCGTGACCGTTAACTAAAGCACACGTCACCTCTGAGAATGACAGACAGGCACAGAGGAAGAGCATTAGATCTGAGGCAGCTTCCCTTTATATTTGTCATTTTGATATGTGACGTGTGCATTTAGACTTCACTTTCACTTATTTTAGCATGCAAATATGCATCGATATCACAAAAAAGTACAAAAATGGCATGGTCCTGCCTTGTTTCTTTTGAACATTTGCCATGGGAGTAGAATGCTATTCTTATAGTACACAGACAACATCAGTACAACACTTAGTAAGAGCTGGCCGTATATATCTTCTTCTGTCTAAATGGGTAAAAGTAAATAAATAAACAAACAAACACATAAATACTTGATACTAAATAACCATGTTCATTAGTCTAGTGCACCTCCCGCAGATCTACTCCTACAGGAGGTTTTCTCAGTACTTGCCCAAATCCGCCTCGTGTGTTTCCTTTGTGCAGCGCAGTCAGGATAAATACAGCCAGACACACACACACACACACCAGCACTAAACAATACACTACCAGTCAAAGCTGTGAACACGTTTTTCATGAACCTAGAGCTTTTAAACTAACCGACAGAAATGGACAAGTTAAGAAAAACAAGAACACTTACAAAAGAGTATACTTAGTATGGAAATAATATACCTGAGTGCGAACTGACTGCAATGTCATAAGGAACATTTAATTTAACGGGGACTAAATGAAAACGTATCATAGTTTAAAGTGATATAATCTTCATGTGTAATTTGTAGTGCTGTCAAATGACTAATCGCATCCAAACTAAAAGTTGTTGTGTAATAATATATGTGTGTGTGTACTGTGTATATTTATTATGTATATTTAAATAAATACTGTATATATTTTGTAAATATTTACATACATATATTTGTACTCAAAAAAATTATTATATAAAACTACATTTAATATAAAAATATTAAAATAACACATTTTAAAAATATATATATTTGTGCATGTGTTTGAATTTATTTATACACACAGTAAACACATAAGTAAACAAAAACCTTTAATTTGAATGCATTTAATTGTGATTAATCGTTAGACAGCACTACTTTCATACTTCTGTATTATTGTCTTTGAAATATGATTAAAGTGAATGTTTTTCTAACTTGTATGTTATGTGATTACAAATATTTGTAATTACACATGTAACGCTCGCGTAGACACATTGTAATGACAAAGTTACACTTCAGTACATTTTAAAATATATTACCTTTAAATATAGTAGTTCTCACAAGTTCTCACATGTGCTTTAGTATAAAATTATTAAAACAAAGATTTACTTTACTTTATATATACATATATATATATTTATACTTTCAGATTTTAAGTACACTACAAGTGTGCATTCAATACAATAAAGGGCATAAAGCGAAAGAAAACCATTGAGAAGTTGCCGACAGTTTAGTTTTAAGTTAGTTGAGTGTGAGCTGGATTAGAAACTAGGTAATAAAAAGGAACGTGTCCAAACTTGCAAATGGCAGTGTATTTCCAGCACAAATTCCTCCATGAACACATGAACAGATCACACTACGCCATACAGACAGACGTGAACTAATGCATGTATACTGCGCTTCATATACATACATGTGTGGACAGATAGTGAGCCATGCGCTGTGCAGCCACAGACAGCGGGGAGGGTGAGAGGGAAAGAGGCTTGGATCATGAGAAAGATGAGCATTATAAGCTTTAAAAAACAATTCCTGAGTCTTCAAAGGCCAACTGTAACTTTATTGACACTAGTGCACAAAATACATTGTTAAAAAGTCTATGTGGTTCATAAAGAGCAGCAGAACCAAAAGTCATTGAGAAGGAACAGGTGGGGAAACATCAGAAAAGAGATTAAGCTTGAACAGTGCTGAATGAGAGAGACAGAGGAAGAGAGGGGACGACTGTGTTCACAAGAGAGACTACTGTACTTGCTGCTCTGCTGTCTATGTGCGTGATGAAAGAACTGGATGTACTGATCATACTCAATAATCAACAATGAAATGCTTCATTTTCATTCATGGGCCACTTACAGCTATCTAAAATGTGTGTTGCATAGTTCTTATTTAAAAAAAAAAATGTGCATGAAGTATACAGTGTGTAGTGAGCAGCAGACAGTACACTAGTATCCCATTCTGAACACAGCCAAGGTGTGAGAAAGATCATCAACATGTCATTCACACAAATGAACAGCAGGTGGCCAACAAGCTGATTTCTAAACAATCCTGGAGTGTGATTCGATCATTGTGTGAACAAACAAAAGAAGACCAGTCATGTCACAGACATTCATAAGGATATTCAAATTTTCAAGTGTGAAAATTTCCCAGAATGCACTGCCTTACATTTCAGCCATATGAAAGGAGAGCATGCAACCCAGCATTCAAAAACACAGTTAGTTATAGATTCATTAAATGCCAGCAGAAAACATAAGAAGCATTTATTGATCATAAATGGCAAGAATGACAAGCTCAAGCGGTTTCAGAAATAAAAGGGCAGGAAAGAAAAGGTACAACACAATAGTGACATCAAAGCTGAGTGAGATATCATGCAGGGATTAGAAACACATTTGCTAGATGGCATTAGCACATTTCCACTCATTTTGTTTCTTTACAACAACACGAATGCGATTTTTATTAAAATATCAAAAACTCTAATTGAAATGCCCTTTCCAATCCCTGCTGAAGGATAACAGGTAAACCCATGTGTACGGTTAGGTAGAGGTGCTCAGGGAGGGAGAGAGAGTGAAACACAATGAGACGCAGACGCAAATGCTGTGACACGTTCTCTCTATAGACTGAACCATCATATAGCTTCAAGGGACACTTCTGTCATTACCCACTAAAATAAACCTCACACTTCTGCTGT
Organism: Enteromius anoplus; assembly: GCA_032359395.1. Taxonomy (NCBI): domain Eukaryota; kingdom Metazoa; phylum Chordata; class Actinopteri; order Cypriniformes; family Cyprinidae; genus Enteromius; species Enteromius anoplus. The sequence goes on along the minus strand of JAUMHG010000047.1, from coordinate 2,134,683 downwards.
TTCCTGAAAAAGCAGTGCAAACATCCCTTAAAATGTTTTCTTGTGTGTTCCATCCATGGAGGGACTGAGAAGTCATACAGATTTGAAATGACAAGAAGGTGACACAGTGACAGGATCTTCATCTCATGAACTGAAATCTCTTACTGACAAAATACATTCATCACAATTCTGACACAATAAGACAAAACCCCTTATATCCAATATGCTTACATTTAAATCTAGCTATTAAAAAGTCATGCAGGTTTTTAAGATCCCATTAAAATCATCCAGTCTCTGAATCTGCTCATTTCTCACAGTAAACAGAGGCTCAGCCAGAAGGAGAAAAAAGCCACACAATGAAGACCATGATATGAGGATCTTTAGTGAAGCTCAGGATGAGCGAATCTTCAAAAATCACACTGTTCTTTAGATGATTCTATAAAAAAGCCGCTGTGAGCGCCAGCACAAATGTCCAAATAGCAATCTGATGATTAAGAATATGACTGAAGATGAAGTTCTACACCAGTCTGCTCCTGAAGAGCTATCGTCAAGTTAGCTCCAACCCCAAACAAATATTCATAATTCAGCTATCACAATCCTAGCTGAGGAATAATGGTCTTATGTAGTGAAACAATCAGTTAATGAATATAAATACTGTGTTATATTGAAACGCACCATAGATACATATATACCCATACAGGGTGCAATTTGCTGGGGGGATGGGTTTTTTTTTCCCCCCCTCTGGTCTATGCATCCCATGGAGGATAAAATGATTCGGGAAATGCGCTATGAAGTGCCATTCTGATCAAAATGATTCACAATACATGATCCGATTGGAGCACTTCGAATCATTTTGCGACACAATGTTTCAACTGATTTGGAGTTTGAAAAAGCTCCCTATACTGGTTTTTGCTTGCTCTCTCTCTGTATAATTTATTTGTTGAGACCTTTGGAGCTGCATTAGAACTCGGCCACCACTGAAGTCCACTATACGGAGAAAAAAGTTTTCTTTACGAAATTATCAAGAAATGTTCAGGAAGTTGTGGATATTCTGGAAGTGAAGTAACCCTTTAAAACTAGCGTTTGTTAGGTGTGTTGGAACCAAAGCCTCCAGGAGCAGAGCTCTACACTGTTCTGAGAGCTGCTCAGCGCTAAGATTGCTACACATGCTTCAAAGACATAGGGCTGGGCACCTCTGGACTCTGAGATCCATTTACCTGCAGAGTTTAGATCCAACCCTGATCAAACACACCTGAACAAGGCGATCAAGGTCTGCAGGATTACTGGACAGCTCTGCAGGGCCAGAGTTGCCCAGCCTTATTCTAAAAGTACCACATTTCAAATGTACAGTGGGATTAAAAGTTCTATTTCCTACAGTTATTAAAAAGTCCAAAAGTTATGGTTTAAGCATATTGTTCCTCATAAAGGAGAGGCATGAAGGCCCAAAAAAGTGGTCCACCTCAGACTCATTCGTATTACAGCATCACCCTTAACCTTTAAAAACCGGAGTAAAAAGCTGAGTTGTCCATGCCATAGGAGCCAAAGATTCAACTCTAAGACTAAATTTTGCCCTAACCCAATGGGTCAACAGGAAAGTTACTCCAGGACCAACTAGTATACGGATCCAGGAACACGTCTTACTTGGCAAAATCACATTCACATCTACCTGTTATGGCTCCTCGCATCCTTCCAACCCAGAGATCTTAAACTTACTCCAGGGAGTGACAACATCACTCTGAAGTATTCCAGATTATTGCAGCATCAGAACTGCGAGTAATTAGCGTTCTGTGCAGAACTTGGCACCACAAAAGTCCCCTCTCGCTCAATCCAGAGTGCTGGATAAAATCACTTACTGCAAAACTACAGAGTTTTGCCTTAAGAAAGGGAAGAATTTCCACCTTGCTAAGGCCATTTCGGATTATAGGTAAAGAAAAGTCAATGTGGTAGTGCCGAGAAGCACAGCGCAATGACGTTTTCACACTAGTGTGCTAGCAGCTAAACACTTGCATCCCTTCCTCATCACTGAGGTCCACACACCCTCCTTCATCTTCGAGCTCATCTAGCTGCAAGCTTCCAAACGAGTACTTGTTTCTGGGGAGAGGGGACGAACTATGAGCGGCTTGGTTTTCAAAGCCCAGCGATTGGCTGCAGGAGCCAGTAGACTCCGCCTCCTCTGAGTCACTAGTGTCTGTTCCACTACTGGTGGAGCCGTCAATCATCTGCACAGCCCCGAAGCGCCTGTGTGGCGAGCTTGGCTTGAGATTGGCCTTGCCAGGAGGCGTGAGCCCATTTGCCAGCATTCTGCGCTCCAACATGGCCATTCTCTCGGCACGGGGGAGAACGGGAGTGTGTGGCTGATTCGAGACGCGCATGTTTCTTTCTAACTGGCTAACGGTGTTCTGGGACTTGTTTGCTGAACGGTTCATAATTGGGGAGCAGCTACTGAATAGTCCCACTCTTTCCTCCCGTCCTGCTTTTGAACTAAAACTCTGCCCGGTGTGTCCATTATACTGGGCGTAGCTTAGCGAGCTGGTCCTGTGAATTGAGGAGGGGGCGGGGCTAGAGGTCAGACTACGAGTGCCTGTCTGGTGGTTTAAGGAGCTTTTTGCGGCCAACTCTTCCAACAGTGTGCTATGAAGCGGCCCACGTACCCTGCCTCCAAGAAACGGTGACTCAAAAATGTTGGCTCTTTGATTTGGAGAGGAGGGGCTTGGGTGGCTGTGGGCGGGGCTTGTGGCTTGGCTTACAGGGGAAAGAGGCGGAGACTCTCTCTGTCTGAACTTGCCCAAGTACCTGTCCTGCTGGTGTGACCTGGGCAAACCAAAGCCGGTGCCATAAGCGCTGTCGCTGTTGCCATCGCGTGTGTGCGAGTGTGACCTGCTGACTCGACCTCTGACTTCCTGTTCGCTAAACTCTGCATCACTGCAGTCAATGTACGGGATGGATGAGCTGCTGCCTTTGGCTGCGCGGGACGCCAGACCTGCTCTATCGATGGGCTGCTGCTTCGCGGTCGGGCTTCTGCGGTCCTCCTGAATGGGGTATGTTTGGTCGCTGCATCCGTTGCGCTGAGTTGACGGGGAGGAGTTTCCACATGGTCTTATTATCGCAGAATCTTCTGAACTTACTAGAAATGAGCCTTCCCAGTTTTGCTTGACAGCCTGCGGGATGAAGAGAGAAGGATGAGTGTTTCATCAGTAACCGCACACTGCACTCTTAGGATAAGGCAATATTTGGCTGAGATACAACTATTTGACAATCTGGAATATGAGGGTGCAATTTTTTATATTTATATATTTACAGTAGGAAATTTAAAAACGATCTTCATGGAATATGGTTTTTACTTAAAGGGGTCATATGAAACAATTTCAGGTTTCAGGTTGAAAAGTCTAAAGTTTCAAAAAGAGATATTCTTTATAAAAGCTATTTCTCATTCAAAGCCGCTAAACTTTACATGCACTCACAGAGTGGGTTTATTTTCATAGCTCTGACCAAATGTTTACGCAAATCAAGAAGGCGGAGCTATTAGTCTGGCTGTAGTGTTGTTGCAGGCGCGATGTTCTGGAGACGCTCTGTGTCGTTGTGAAAGTTAAACTATACTTTGTTTCGGATTCTAAAAGAGGACACAACTAGAATCTAGAAGTTGTGTTTCCAACACTGTTCCAGAACAGTTCAATACAAATATTCAGATGTGTTCAGCACATTTACGGAAGACTGGTTCCTGAAGCTAGAAGGAGAGTAGCACAGCGGTGGACAAAAGCTGTGGATAAAGTGAGGCAATTCTGCAAGTACAGTCTGGTCATGTAATCAGTAATTATGTCTCCACTGGATGCACCAAATGCCTTGTTAGTAATGGGTTTAATTGTTTGCGTGTTGTCGTGCCAGGACCCAGCATCACGTAAGGGGCGAAACATTTCCATCACATGCTTAAGGTATCTGGCCAATTGTAATGTACTGGATAGCTGGCCAATCAGAGCAAACCTTACTTCTCAGAATGATGAGCATTGTACAAGTGGTTAATTTCAGGAGGCGGGGAGGAGATAAAAAAAAAGTACAGTATGTGGAAATTAATGTGTTTTTTTAACCTTAAACCACAAACACATTGCACCAAATACACAAAACAATGTTCTTTTTAGCAACATTATATGACCACTTTAATATTCAAATTTTTGGCATAAAAGAAAAATCAATCATTTTGACCCTTACAATCATGGGCGTTAATCCCGGGGGGGACAGGGGGGAAATGTCTAAAATCTATGACCCTAAAATCATAATGAAAAAGTCACACTGTCTATTGTGAAAAATACATGTACGTATATCTAAATAAATATTGTGTAAGTGGAAATACAAACGCAAAAAAAGCATTTCAAAATAGTTGAGCTCCCCCTCCCCTTCCTTACAGTGGTTTGGCCCACTGCCTACTATCCCAGTTCATCTAACCTATCAGTCAGGTGTCTCTGTACATTAACTAGTTGTTGAACTCCAGTAAGTAGGGAATTTTATTCACTTTAAATAAAGCAATTCTCTTTAGTATAGTTGATGCTGATTTGTTAATAAATTAGTTGTGGCAAAAATGCTGATTACAGATGTTAATTTCCATGAATCTGCTATGTTAGCGATTAAAACGTTACTTATCTATTTAACAATAGCTTCTTTGCAATAGCTTGTTGCATAGTGCACTGCAACTAACACGCCAAAGCCGTTTCCCATGCATTATTATATTTGTGGCGACTTGGCATAATGTTAACATTAACGGCAGACATCCCAAGTCTTCCGAAAGATCCAGGAGTCTCCTGTATATTGATAGTGGCTCTCTGATGCCCGCAAATTGTATAAAATAGAATTTAGACCAAGAATCTAGACCAAGTGGGCAAGCGCGTGCACGTGTGATATTAATATCTGCATTGCGCATCTTAAAATGCGCGCATAAGACGGAGTGAAGAAGAGAGAGTGAGAGAGACCTTGCTTGCCGTGCATGTGAACTGTGTGTGTGTGTGCCTGTTTATAGCGCGTGCTAGACAGAGAGCATCCTGATTGGTTCATTAAGCAAAATTAGCCAATCAGCTTTGAGTGTGGGCGGGCTTTTATTTTTATCAGTTCAGCGCAGCCTACGAGATCGTCGTGGCAGAGAGAGAGTGACTCGACTGTAAACAACATAACACACATTGCAATAGTTTTGAAGAAAAAATCTGCCTTTTCTTTAAACCAGAGAAAAACGTATAACTTGATGCAGTCTCCATGCTACAAAATAATGATAGAAGCAAGGTTTTACACAGTTGTTCAGTGCAATACGACTGAAATATTTGTATCCCCTCCCAAAAATTGCTCGCAAGAAATTTTATATTTATTGTCCCCCCCTACTGTCAAATGAAATTTACCCTCCCAAGCTTACAATGTATTGTAAGCTATTGCTACAAATATATCCGTGCAACTGTTTGTGGTTCAGGGGCACAAATGTGGCTTTTTTCTGAATTAAATGGATTTTTAATCTATAGGTCCAATGTTTTTTTTGGTTTTTTTTAACTGTCCTTCTTAGGGAGTAAACACTTATCTAAGTGGATGAACCTCTAGTAATGCCAGCACTTGGTTAATGGTGCAATTTGTTCTATGCAAATAGCAGTTTGCAGATAGTTACATCATGACCCTCTCTGCTATTCTTGCCAGGACTGAATTATAAAGTGGACCACTGGGATCACTGCCCTGCAGTCTCCAAAGGGGGAGGATGCCAGGCCCTTCAGCCAAAGCACACTAGATTCCTCTATGGTCCAGTCCATTAACTTGATTTTAATCATTTACAAAATTATACTAATTCATTCAGTGCATTCAGTAGTTGACAATATAAGCTTTGTGTACTTTAAGTACTGATGCCTAAGTGGTGTTATGCTCTTCACTGTCATCAATTGTATTGATCAGCATGACCGACTCTAAGTTTTATGTAAATTACACAAATGCTGATACACTATATTACACAAATAATGAGTAGGGCTGGTCCAAAATAATCAATTATTTGAATATTCGTTCGGTGGGTTGGCATTCGATTTTCAGTTTTGCGATTCGAATATCTTTTTTTTTGTTTTTTGGGCCCACCAAACACCTTTCACGAATTCGCACTTATATATAATTAATATTAATAAAAGGTAAGCGTGCTTGGATTGCTGTACGGGGAGTGGGATCAGAGCTTAGACCAAAAGGCGGACCAAGCTCGGCGTCCGTCCCGATCCCCAAACGCTCATACTTTGTTGAAAATGTTCCTGGCCTTGTTCTGTTAGCGTATTGCACCTCGTTTAATTCGATATGGGTTAGGGTTTTTGGGAATTTGTTTAATTTTATTGAAACTGTTCATTAAATTAAAAATGTTGCTTTCTGCTTCTTCAGCCATACAGCTAATTCTCCTGTTGGCTCTGATGGTAAATCATGATAATAACTCTGTTCCATTGGCTAATGTTTAAAACTACACTATGCTCCTATCTACAGAGTCAGTGGTCAATGAGCGTGAGGCTTTTCTTTGTGGCCATACATAATTAGATAGGTCTTAAGCAGAGAAATCAAAGTTCCCTTGATCTTTTGACATATCTGGAGCACAAAACCAGTCCTAATGGACAATTTTTTTAGTAACTGAGATTTATACATCTTCCGAAAGCTGAGTAAATAAGCTTTCCTTTGATGTATAGTTATGTTTAATATTTGGCAGAGATAAAACTATTTGAAAATCTGGAATCTAGGGGTGCAAACAAATCTAAATATTGACAAAATCTCCTTTAATTCTCCAAATGAAGTGCTTAGCATTGGATATTACTAATCAAAAATGCTGTGATATATTTACAGTAGAGAATTTACAAAATATCTTCATGGAACATCGGCTTTACTTAATCGTTCCTTACATATATCTCTCTTAGTTAAAAATGTCTTGAAAACATTTATTTGTAAAGGCACTAACTTGATTTGGCACTTGATGCTGTGCAGAACGCACAGGTGACAGACTGCTGTTGTACTGCAATCGGCTGTGTTTCCTGAAAGACAGAGAAACAAACACACAAATAATGAATCACACAGCCGTCCAAGTTTCTACACTAATGAAATCTTAAACAAATAGCAGAGCAGAAATGCTGACTTTTCATTCATTAAAATAACTAATCAGGCTCACCTATCAAAGGGCAGTTTTCTAAACTCATTTTCCTTCACATAATCTATCACCTGCTTCTGTGTACGACCACTGCGGAGAAGAGAGGGTAATTAGTTCAACTGGATTACACAACATGTTGACAAGAGCAAAATAATGCACTACAGGTAAAAGTACTGGCATGTGATTCAAAGTAAGTGTACTTCTTTAAAGCATGACACAGGATTATTACAACATAACGATTGTACTCTCTTAAAGCACACCTGAAAGTACAATTAAAAATACTTTTAAACCCTTTTCACAAGGATTCTGTCACGGGTGTGTGGTGCACGAACGAACAAACAGAGATCCAAGATCACAAAATAACAGTCCTTTAATATTCCAGACAGGCAGGGTAGTTCACACACATATAGGGTAACCTTGACCAATTAAAACTGAATAAAATCAAACTTATAAAGGGCAAACAATGAGGGGTAATGAGCACAACACACCTGTCACACAATCAACACACAACAGAAACTAGGTCAGAGACAGAGCACATGGTGAATGAAAACAATAACAAACAGACCAGGGGCATGACAGGTTTACACTTCACCTCCAGACAAAAACACACATACTGTATTAATGTTGTACCAAAGGAATTTCACCAGTTTAGTACCTGAACCTGAAGGAAGAGCCCCTGCTGAACAGCACTGGTTTGGGTTTAGGTCTGGGCTCCTCAAAGAGCCTGAAGAAGGCGTGGTACTCCACAGAGATCTTCCAAAACATTTTACAGCAGTCCCGACTTGCCATCAAAAACTCCAGAGTGTCCTGATTCACATTCTGCTACATGACGAAACGGACGGAGACGCCATGTTAAAAGTCAACATGCTAAATGTGAGCTTAATATAAAAATTTACTCATACTACGTGAAACTCACACTAGGGTCTGCTCTTAGTTTGATAAGGAACCTCCGTCTCTTGAAACTCAGCTTGCGGATTTTAGACCAGTTGAAGTTGTTGATTCTGTTGTGCCCCTGAATAAAACACAACTCATGTCATGCTGTTGTTCATGTATGCCTGTGTGTGTGTGTGAGACTGTGTGATTTCATTCACCTGAAAGACGAGGACGCCGCCGTGTGCTACAGCCAAGCTGAGTTTGGTTCCTTCTCTGTCTTTAGCAGGGTGGAGTCGGATACCGTACATCTCCAACCTGCACGCCACCTCCAGCAACCGGTAATCTGACTCTGCTGGCGTCTGTCCACTTATATACACACGCAAACACACACACAAATACAAGTTATAACACTGCCTGGTGTTTTGCTTACATGCTTTACTATACTAATACAGCACATTCTGGTATGTTTTGGTAGGTTATGTTTTGAAGCAGGCTCCTTAGTTGGTCCTGAGCATGAGCTAGTTATTTAGGACCAGCTTAAATAACCACTTTAAACCAGCTTAAACCATCAAACCATGCTATGCCTCAAAAACATACCTAACCAACAAAAGTCAGGTTTCCATCCCAAAAAAAATTTGCACTTTAAGTTTTTTACCGATATAGCTGATGGAAATGCCATTTCACTAGTTCCCACTTCCTCTGCGATTAATCGATAAAAGTGCTTGTTTGGCTCCCTGCCCGGGGAACAGGCAGGGAGCCCGGCAGACCCAGAGCCCTAATGGATTTACCCCTAGGAGGGTTGGGTGATGCTCAGAGTCCAGCCTGGACTCCCCAGGAGGAAGTGGCAGGTTATTGGAAGTAGCGGGAGAATAGACAATGAAATAGCTCGGAGCTTTTCTCCTCCGGTCTGGCCCCGGCTCTGGTAGGCAGTAAGGGGAAGGCAGTGGGATGTCAAAAACGAAGATGCCAGAGAGAGGAAGTGAGCAGTATTTAAGGCGGAGAAAAGAGTTCTAAATTTGGTAATGAGGAGATTGGCAGCAGCTGGTGATCATTCGTACGTGCTGCTCCTTTAATTCGTTATAAAACCCCATTTATTGATAAAATGTCTATTGTTTTAACACAATTTTTCCCAGGTTAACTTAAGTGCATAAATTCTATATCGATACATCATCAATATAGAATATATATCTATATCTACAGTTGGGCAAAAAAGTATTTAGTCAACCACCAATTGTTCAAGTTCTCCCCCCTACAAAGATGAGAGAGGCCTGTAATTTTCATCATAGGTATACCTCAACAATGAGAGACAAAATGAGAAAAAAATCCAGAAAATCACATTGTAGGATTTTTTCTGAATTCATTTGCAAATTATGGTGGAAAATAACTATTTGGTCAATAACAAAATTCATCTCATTACTTTGTCATCTACCCTTTGTTGGCAATGACAGAGGTCAAAGGTTTTCTGTAAGTCTTCACAAGGTGTTCACACACTGTTGCTGGTTTCTGCAGTCGTCCTGGTCTTTTTGCAGAAAAACAGCCCCAAAGCATGATGTTTCTACCCCAGTGCTTCACAGTAGGTCTGGTGTTCTTTGGATGCAACTCAGCGTTCTTTCTCCTCCAAACATGACAAACTAAATGTTATCAATCTTCAGACGGTTCTGGACATGTTCTGGCTTAAGCAGGAAGACACGTCTGGCACTGCAGGATTTGAGTCCCTGGCGGGGCAGTGTGTTACCGATGGTAGCCTTTGATACTTTGGTCCAAGCTCTCTGCAGGTCATTCACTGGGTCCCTCCTTGTGGTTCTGGGATTTTTGCTCACATTTTCACCCTATGGGGTGAGATCTTGTGTGGAGCCCCAGATAGAGGGAGATTATCATTATCCCACAGTTGTTTTCTTCACACCAAGCTACTTACCTATTGCAGATTCAGTCTTCCCAGCCTGGAGCAGGTCTGCAATCATGTTTCTGGTGTCCTTTGACAGCTCTTTGGTCTTGGCCATAGTGGAGTTTGGAGTGTGACTGTTTGAGGATGTGGACCGGTGTCTTTTATACTGATAACCAGTTCAAACAGATGCCATTAATACAGGAAACGAGTGGAGGACAGAGGAGATGACTAAAGAAGTTGTTACAGGTCTGTAAAAGACAGAAATCTTCCTCGTTTGTAGGTGACCAAATCCTTTTTTTACCAAGGAACTTACTAATTAATTCATTAAAAATCCTACAATGTGATTTTCTGAATTTTTCTTTTCTCATTTTGTCTCTCATAGTCGAGGTACACCTATGATGAAAATTACAGGCCTCTCATCTTTTTAAGTGGGAGAACTTGCACAATTGGTGGCTGACTAAATACTTTTTTGCCCACTGTAAATATAGATATAGACATGATGTGAATCCTCACGTTCTGATGTTTATGCTGATTTTTGCTTGACTAAAATCAATCCTTTGAAACTAATTTAGCTATTTTTAATGGGTCTCAGCCATGTATCAATTAGAGCTGTCAAACGATTGATCGCAATCAATCGCATCCAAAATAAATGTTTTTCTTTACACAATATATTGGTATGCACTGTGTATATTTATTAAGTACATATAAATACAAACACATGCATGTATATATTTAATGAAAATATGCTATGTTTATAAATTCAATATATTTAGATATAATATCAAATATAAGAATATATATATATATATATATATATATATATATATATTCATTTACAAAATTATTTTAAAAATATATACTGTACTT
>JAUMHG010000047.1:2054617-2069822 GCA_032359395.1 Enteromius anoplus | reverse complement strand
GGTTTGTGATTGAAAATAGACAATAAGAATTTAACTTAAGGGAGCTCTCGTCTGTCTGTCTGTCTCGCTGACACGTCACGTCACGTCATCCGACACGTCACGAATCACACAGCACACAGCATCTTCAACACTTCTAATGTCCTTAAACTTCCTGTTACAACTCTAAATGAGAACCGCTTCAGACGAATCAGCACGTGCTGCAGGGAACTGAATGAATCCTTCTTACAGCTGATGAAAATTCTGATTTGCATAACTGAGTTAAATATATTAATTAACCTCTGACACAGAGAAGAGAACTCCTCACAATACCACTCCTAAACATCTGAACATAACTAAATGAATGCACATTTACGGACCTATTTCTGTTTGTTCTGCAAAATGTAAACACGGTCTGTAAGCATAAATATTAATTTTGTCTAACTTTACACATGGTGCATTAAGATCTTCATAGTTAGAAAACAATAGCCTTTGCAGATTTGACTAAAGATCCAAAGCCACATCTTCAACACTCCTAATGTCCTTAAACTTCCTGTTACAACTCTAAATGAGAACCGCTTCAGACGAATCAGCATGTGCTGCAGGGAACTGAATGAATCCTTCTTACTGATTTGCGATCTGAGGCAGGTAACAAAAAATGTATGGAAATGATTTGTATTTTATTTACAACACAGTATAAATAAAAAAAATACATAATAAAGGTCTAAGACACATTATTGAGCTCACTAATCTAACTACAGAGATGTGAACAGATTTTGAGTCAATCCTGAATACAGATTCTGTTCAACAAGTGAAACCTCTACACAATACCTGATATTTAAGTGTTTGCTGCTTCTTTTCAAGAAAAATAAAAGCTTCAATAAAAGTTTCAAACTCAATTAGAGAAGGGGCCAAAATTTAAAACACAGTGTAAGTCACAGGCCAAACAGGTAAACATATTATTGAACAGACTAAAATCACTTTTTGTTTAATCAGAAATCTGAATATTAACAACCAAAATACTTTAAAGATTCTCAATAACACCAATTAAATAATAAAATAATGAATTTTATAAAATGGAAAATAATAAAATTATTTTGTTCAAATAATTTTCAAAAAGAGGATATTTCAGATATAAACAAGCTTGTGAAAATTGTACAAATCTTGAAAAATAAAACTGTATTTTGATTTCAGGAAAAGGTGCAAAAAAATGAAAAATAAACATATTAAATATTTTCTTTTCTTTTTTATGTCCTTTTGTCCTTGTGGGATGTTTGGCATTTTCTCTTGGCTACAAGTTCATTAATGTTTGGGGTTAAGTTCGAGGCTGTGGAAACTCTTAGGGTGGAGTGGAGGTGTTCATCAGTGAGACTACTTTTGTGTGCAGTTTTGTTCATCTTCATCAAAGAAAAAAGTTGCCCACACAAATACGTACTACCAAACCTGCAGAGCATTATAGCAGCTTGCAAGCGAAGTTGAGGAATCGATTTCGGGAATGAAGCTGGGGAACTGTGCGGGCCCCACAGTGTCATACTTTGCCTTGAGTACAGTATGCTGTTAAAACTGGAGTTCTGTCAGCTCCATCTGAATGTTTGTACATGCTAACTCGTGATTATTGTTAAGAACTATATTTTAAGCAGCACTCTGAGTTCAGCTTAATGTGAAGTCTAGTTCTTGATACTGCCTGACATTTCTGAGCGTTTATTATCTGATTGATCTCTGTTGTTTGACCTTGGACTGTTTCCTGATTCTGTGATTGTTATCTGCCTGCCCTGAACTCTGCCTGTGACCTCAACTCTGTATTTGGATATCTGTTTTGTTGAATCTGCTTCTCCTGATCTCTGCCTGTACGACTATTCTTACAGTTTTATATGATTGTTAACACTCTGAAATAAAAATGTTCACACAATTTGCAAAATTCTACTCCAAGGAGCAAAACACCGCCACAGATTTGCACAACATTACACACAATGTCTGTTTCACTCTTTTTGCAAAACATTACACACAGTGCTTTGTAAAACTATACACACATTTCGACACCTTAGACACAGATAGGGATTGTGAGGTTACTTCCTTGTCATTAAAAAGCCCCAGATTGGCAATGACTACACTAATGAACGAATTGGATAAACACATCCACAAGGTGTGGAAGCACACATGGTTTGATTTGAAAACGCAGCACTCAGGTGTGCTATAAAAGGCAGCAGGTGAGTTAACCTGTATTCACCAAAAATGGATGGAGCTAGAAGAAGAGTGAGAAGGAGAGGGGGAGCTCAAAGAGGAGAAGAAGTGTTATCAACCATGGACTGACACTGATGGAAGCTGGACAAAGAGTTCAAACAAATCTCTGCAGAAATTCTGTTGCATCACATTTTTATTTGTCTACAGATTTGTTTTATTGATTTCATTGATGGTTGATTACTGTAACTGATTGTGGTAAGAAATACGGTATTTCTTGAATTTAAACAAATACTTGCAATATTCTGTCTGCAGCATCAGTGTTATGCAGTGCTTGGTAAGTTTATAGTAGGCCTATTTGTGTACATTCTCCCTATATCTCAAACTAATCATGAAGAATGTTGTGGGTGTGTCACTATTTTGTTTTATCATCAAAATCATCCCTTACATAACAATGTCTGCCCAAAAATCTAGCTCATGCTATTTCCTAAAATTAGTTTTTTTACAAATGTGTTTTTTATTTATCACAGCAGTGTGAAACTGTCTGCAATAGTGTCTGATCATTGAGGACTGTGTTTGTTATTTGAAAACGAATAGCATTTTCACAAATATGTGTATATGTTTTGAATGAAGTGTCTCTTTTTGCAAACAATATAGGAATTTTGCAAATTGAATTTGGTGTTTGGATAATTGTGATTATATTTTGAAAAAAAGAACCCGCTTTTCAAAATTGTTTGTAAACAATTGAAAAAAACTGTAATAAAAGCTTCAAATGGATCCCTCTGGATCCAGCGGCGTATGCTCATTTGTCTGCAGGAATGGCTGCTCCAGCTTGGATGGATAGACTCACTAAGTTAACGGAGGAGATTGAACACCTGCTTAACCCACCGTTCCCGCTCAGCCTGCTACACGTGAGTCTAACACCTTGATTACCTTGTTTCCAGAGAAGTATGACGGGACTCCGGGAAAATGTAAGGGATTTCTTCTTCACTGCTTACTGATCAGCAGCCCACGTTGTATCCATTTGTTTGCTCACTATTGACTGGATTGGCTTTAGAATGGGCAACAGCAGTCTGGTGAATGGATGGCTCCACCTTCCCCACTTTCAGTGCCTTTCTACAGACTTTCCATGAGGTTTTCGAACACCCCAATGAGGGAAGGAGTGCTGGGGATCAACTGTTAAGTCTCACATAAGGGAAACGCTCTGCTGCTGATTATGCTTTAAGCTTTAGAACTCTCGCAGCTCAGAGAGTATGGATTGATTTCGCCAGGGCTTGTCACATGAACTTCAATCCGAACTTACGTGTCGAGATGAAGGCAGAACACTGAGTGAATTCATTAAACTAGCCATTCACATAGACAATCTTCAGCGCACTCGACTAAGAGACATTCCTGCATGTCGTGAGATGGTGAATGCTCCAGAACCCATGCAACATGGTGCCACTCACCTCATCACTGAAGAATGCAATCGCTGTATCCAAGGTCATCTCTGCATGTATTGTGGCCAGGCTGGTCACTTCAAGTCTTCCCGTCCAGTTTGTCCATCTGAAAACCCCTCGGTGAGTTCAGCTCATTTTCTGTCAGCCAGCTCCTCTAGTTTTGTTGTGAATGTAAAAATTTGCATTCATGATAAGGACATTATGACTCAAGCATTGATCGACTCAGGAGCTGCTGGCAACTTTATTGCTCATACATTTATTGCCGATTCCTGGCCAAACGGCCGATTGCTCAAAATCATAGAGGATCTACAACTAACAGTGGGCAGTCTGGCTTCTGAAAAGATCCAATTCTACACCATTCAGTCGTCCAATCATTCCATAATCCTCAGTCTACCCTGGCTTCGAACCCATGAACCTCAGATTGCCTGAAAGTCTGGTGCAATCACTTGCTGGGGCTCAACCTGTCAGGAACGCTGCATAACCGGAATAGCTCAAATCCGTCACTCACCAGTCAAGCCTGAAATCCAAGTCAAGTTAAAGTTTAAAGTCAAGCCTGAATTCCAAGTCAAGCCAAAGTTCCAAGTCCAGCCTGAATTCCAAGTCAAGCCAAAGATCCAAGTCAAACCTGAAACCCAAACCAAGCCAAAGAACCAGAGTAACCCAGAAGATCTGCCCAGTGAGTATCAGGATCTAAAATTAGCCTTCAGCAAAGCTAAAGCCTCTAAACTTCCAGAACATAGATCAACTGACTGTGCTATTGACCTGATACCTGGAGCCACATTACCCAAAGGCAGAATCTTCCCACTTTCCCAACCAGAGTCAGCATCCATCAAAGCCTACATAGAAGAGGAACTAGCTAAAGGCTTCATACAGCCATCCACATCAACCGTGTCCACTGGCTTCTTTTTCGTGAAGAAGAAAGATGGAGGTCTGAGACCATGTATTGATTATCGAGGTCTTAATGATATCACTATCAAGTTCCACTACCCGTTACCTCTGATTCCAGCCGCCCTTGAACAACTCCATCAAGCCAAAGTCTTCATGAAACTTTATCTTTGCAGTGCTAACAATCTGATCCGCATCCGTAATGGGGATGAATGGAAGACGGCATTCTCCACCACTAGTGGGCACTATGTGTACCAGGTGATGCCGTTCAGGCTTTCCAACAGTCCCTCTGTATTCCAGTCTTTTATCAACAACATCTTCAGAGACATCATCTACTCATCTACTCACGGAACATGCAAGAACACATTCAACGTGTCAGAGCAGTCCTACAACACCTCATCAAATACCAACTCTATGCCAAAGCCGAGAAATGTGAGTTTCACCAGACCTGCGTATCCTTACTAGGATATATCATCAGCGCAGATGGCGTTACCATGGATGACCAGAACGTTACTGCAGTGTTGAACTGGCCACAACCCACTACCCTCAAAGAACTCCAATGTTTCCTGGAATTTGCCAACTTTTACAGACGTTTTATCAGAAACTTCGCAGAACTTACAGCCTCTTCTCCTCCTCCTTGGAAATGTATATAAACTACAAGGTATTATGCCTTAGTCAGACTACTTTGAAGACTACAGCACAAACAGAGTCCTCAGAATAAAGATAATTTTGTTTCCAATCAAGTGTCTCACTGGTCCGTTGAAAAAGTTTCACAACATCAGCCAAACATCTGAACCCACGACAAGCCAGATTGTCCATGTTTTTTTACCTGGTTTCAGTTCACCGTTACCTACCATCCAGGAACCAAAAACACAAAAGCTGACGCCCTGTGCCGTCTCTATGATGACTCAGATTAAGCCATTACATCACAAACCATCCTTCCAGAAAGCATTCTCCTTGCCCCGGTCCAATGGGATATTGACACTGAAATCACCCAGCATAACCAAGAGAATCTTCCTTCACCTGAATGTCCACCAGCATGCACTTTTGTTCCTGAACCCTTCCATCAAGCACTTATCTCACAAGTTCACGACAACCCCAGCTCAGGTCACCCCGGCATCATAGCAACTATTCATTTCATCGAGCAGCAATACTGGTGGCCCAAACTCTCACATGACGTCATCACCTTCATCAATCACTGAAACCGCCATCGACGAACACATCCCCAGTACGCTCCAGGCCCGTGGGTATGCCTCTCAACCAGGGACATCCGGTCTCAGTAGCCCAGTCGCAAGCTTAGTCACAGGTATGCAGGCCCTTTTAAGATTTTGAGACAAGTTAATCCTGTGTCTTTTCGTTTTGATATCCCTGCTAATTCTCGCATGTCTCCCACGTTCCATGTTTCTCTCTTGAAACCGGCTGCTGAACCGCGAGGGCCAGCGGTTCAAGGGAGAGGAGGTGTACTCTCGGGTCAATGAGCTACCCGATTCTCGGCGCCGGGCCGGGGTACTCCAATACTTGGTTGACTGGGAGGGCTTCGGGCCAGAGGATCGTTCCAAAACATCTGTGAGCATGTTAATATCAGTAAATGTAAGCTATATATATTTTGTAGTCATAGACCGACGCACGGTTTGTATTACCGTAAAAAAAGCATTTTATGTCTGTGAAACAAATTAACATTATTGTTTAAGACATTAAACATCTATAGACATATATTTAAGTATTAATACTAAACATTTTAGACTCACAGGATTTATCATTCACTCATATTACTTTAATATTGCATTGTTTTATATTATATAGAGCATGGAAACATCATCCCATCGTAATAAATCAAGAAATCTGTCAATGGAGAGCCTGTCATATTCAAACCATTTTACTCAAATTCAAGCATTTTAGCCAGGAATTATAGTTTGGGAAAAACCCAACTAGTAAATGTGTTCAGGTTTATACCACAATACCATGTAAACAAAAGCATCCTTTCAGCATTTTTTTCTTACTCATCCAGGCATTGTAAAACATTTAGATGACGTCAATGAAACTTCATGTTGTTTCACTTGATTATACATTTAGTAAAAAATTGTAGTTTGGAAAAGATCCAACCAGTGAAATGTATATAAGTTAGTAACACAATAACAACTAACAGCACGCTAATAAGAGAAAGACATACTCGTGTAAATGATATCTTCCTGAATCGAGCCACGCGTCAAATCTTCTTTGTCTGAGGTAAAGCAAATCTTATTCCTCACAGCGCGTCTTCTTCCAGAAACGAGGTATGGGGCCCTATATATTTGCACACGTTTACAGTACCCTATTTAGCCTTGAGATTTCATTTTTTGTTGTGATGCTTACTGATAATCAATGATGCCCCATATAGTTGTGTATAGTGTTTCTACATTATATTGGCTTTCTATCATGTTGTAGATCATGAAATAGCAATTGATTTACAATTGAGATACATGCTTTCATAAAAGCAAAATAATTTTTTTAAATTATACTGTTACGGAAGAGAAGGACCCAGAGGCGAAGGCAGATAAACAGATAAACAGAGGTTTATTTCTCTTAGCAAAAATAACTCAGTCTGAATCTCTAAATCTCTCTAGAATCTCTTACTAACATTGTACTTACATCTAAAAACTTTGTCATTCAATCAGTGAACTTTCATCATTGGAATGCTACTGATTGGCCAGCGCATTCATAAACTCAACAGAATCATGTGTGATTGGTAGGAATGAGCCCATCAGGTTCCCTCTGCGTTGTGAACTTCAACGTTGTATAATGTGTGATTTTTTGGCGCTAGAGAGCATGACAGAACGGCGTGATAGAGTGAACACAAAACCCCGGAGGGTGGATTTATTGACATGAAAGGTAAATAACACAATACGGTGGTGGTTATGGTGACGGTGCTCAGCGTGAGTATAATCCTCTTTTTACCCTTCCAGGTGATGGTGAATGGTGCTCCTTTTGGTCCTCTGTGGCCCGGGCTGCTCGTTCACAGCGTCTCGTCTGAAAACAGAAAGAGGTAAGTCACTCAGCATGTAGCGTGGAGACATTTATACTGGTCCGGCCGTGAACGATTGGCCCGGGCAGACGAGTTCCAGGTGTTGGTCCTTTATTTTGCGAGGGCGTCGCTGATCGGTTCCCGCCACACTCTCCCCTCCTAAGCGACGTCCTGGTACTGCAGAAAGAGGTGAGAGATGATGAAGGGGGTGGGGGGGTTGACCCCTAACAGACCTGCGTAAGCTGACCCCATCGGTGAGAGGCCGTCGGCTTTGGCTTTGGTTTAGCCGGATCGGTGGCGCACGTCAAAGTGGAAGTCCTGGAGTGTCAGGAACCATCTTGGCCTGAGCCATCCACTGAAGAAGAGCATGATCTGTAAAAAGGACAAACTTTCGGCCAAGTAAGTTATACCTGAGCTCCAGGACTGCCCACTTGACGGCGAGGGCTTCTCTCTCCACAGCGGCGTAGTTCTTTTCTGCAGGGGTCAGCTTACGGCTGATGTAGACGACCGGATGCTCCTTCCCCTGATGTTCCTGGGAGAGTACAGGGTCCGAGTCCCGAATCGGAGGCATTGGTCTGCACCATCTAGGAATAAAGCACTATCTAGGGATAAAGCACCGATAATATCCCGCCAACCCCAAAAAGGCTCATACCTGTGATTTTGTAGTCGACTGCAGCGTGTACCAATCGTGTCCCAGCAGAACGGCTACGGGTAGGTCCTTAACAACTCCAACCATAGTTTTAGAATTTCCTTTTTTTTTATGGCAACAGAACATGTTGGCACTTGTTGGGTGTCCCCATGTACACAAGTCACAGGAAGCGTACCTTTCATGGTTGGCCAGGGTCCCAACACGTTGGGCCTCATCAAAGTTATACTGCTCCCAAAATCCAAGTATACTCTCCCCTGTATCTCTACCGTGACTCAGGGTGTCTCTCTCGGGACTTCACGGTGTACGGTGCAGCCTGCCATCCATTTCTTAGTCACTGGTGCCAGTGGGTCTGTGGGCTATGGCTCATCCTGGGGACTCATTGGCCTATGTACTGCGTGCCGGGTGCCCTCCGATGAGAGCCGCTCCTGGACCACCCTCCGGGGATTGGTCGGCGCGCTCTCCCCTTTGTCCCGGTGAAAAGCAGCATCCGCCAATTTGATAGCTTCCATGAGCTTGTTGATGGTATGGGGGCCTCTCATGTCGGCGGCTTGGCCCATTGTGCGGGGCAGGGTACGTATCATCTTATCTACCACCACTCTCTCCACAACCTGGCTGGTGGTGGCCCCATCTTCAAGCAGCCAATGTTCAGCTTACCTCATCAGGTCTGCGGCAAACATCCGTAGGTAAGATTCAACATCATCATCAGCAGTTAACTTGGGCAACAGGCGGGCGGCGGCGGGAAGCGGTGTTACTTGGGCGGTAGCGAAGCTCGCTTCTGCCAAGCGCTCCTCTATCTGTGCTTGTCGTTCGGCCATGTGCTCATAGTACTGTTGTTGGTGGACGCTGATTTCAGTAAGCTGTTTTAGGAACTCCTCCATGTTGATTATGGAGGGGAGAGAAGCGCTCGCCTATAAACTGAAGAAAAAAAACAGAAAAAAAAGTTCTTAAGTGACGGGGTTTTGTGAGGTTGTGTTCTCATTTGAATTTCCATTCTGTCTGTCGGCTTCTAGGCCAGTGTCATTGCCCGCATTCTCCACCAGTGTGATTTTTGGCACTAGAGAGCACGACTGAACAGCGTAATAGAGTGAACACAAAATCTCGGAGGGTGGATTTATTGACATGAAAGATAAATAACACAAGACGGTGGTGGTGATGGTGACAGTGACGGTGCTCAGTGTGAGTATAATCCTCTTTTTTCACTTCCAGGTGATGGTGAATGGTGCTCCTTTTGGTCCTCTGTGGCCAGGGCTGCTCGTTCACAGCGTCTCGTCTGAAAACAGAAAGAGGTAAGTCACTCAGCATCGTAGCATGGAGACATTGCTTAAGACTTCCTGGTTCCAGCGTTACATTTATATTGGTCTGGCCGTGAACGATTCGCCCGGGCTGACGAGTTCCAGGTGTTGGTCCTTTGTTGCCAGGGCGACGCTGATCGCTTCCCGCCACAAATGCATCACACTAAGCCATCGTTTATCATTACTTAATCTAATGATGAGACAGACAGGCAGTCCGTAACAATAGAGAGACGAGGAGATCAATTTCCAGACTTTTACAAAAACAGAGTCAATACATGCAGGGTTGAGGCAGCAGCAAACATGAACAACAGAGGCAGAGATATTAGAATATTCCAGATACAAGGCGTGGGTCAGCAACGATAAATCCAATACAATGGGACATACACAAGGAAAACACGGAAACACAGAGGGCTTACAAAGGAAGTAAACACCGGATACATCCAAACAATGACGAGTGAATTTACAATGGAAGAAAGGTGCTAAAATACAAGACAAAAGGGCGGAGTGACAATGGGCAGTCATGACACTGAACAAGGTTGGTGGAGACAGAGTTCATGATATAATTCCAGGCATAGAAACCGAGACAAATACACAAAGAGAACACATGGCGCTGGAGTGCCATCCAGTGGCCTTCGCTGGCAACTCCAGCAGAGGTGTTTCACAGTCAAGCTGCATCAATCACAATGTTTAGACTACATTAGGCCCACAGCTGAACAACAGAGCTACAGAAACGCAAGTTAGCGGGTTACCAAGACATGCCTGGGTTGTTACACAACATAACATACTCAAATACGTATTTTGAACGATCGCTAGAAAATACAATCATCAATTATTGATCGTACTTACAGGTAGAAGTTCAGAGGAGCAAGCCGGTCCAAATAAACTGGGTACTGATCTATCTTTTAAGACCAAGTGTTGAGTGAATCCCGCGTTTTACTCCCCAAGATTGGAAAACCAGGCATCAGTAAAATGATGCAAACAGAACACAAGATTGGTACTGATGAGATGCTGTTGAAAGAATTAATGTTAACCATTCATTCTTTGTAGATTCATCTTTCGGAAGGGCACATAAAACAAATTTACTCTCACAGCGCAGGGTGCAGCATCTTCTTGACATGATGTACTGTTTGTGGGCGAGGCAAGTTGTTCGCGACGTAGAATGTGGACGGACATTATGCAAATATGTTACTTTGTGACGTGTGGCCGTAACAGAAAAAGATTTGACTTGCAGATTTATTATTATATATAATAATTTAATAATAAGATGCACTCTTTATACTGTAAATGTATATATGTTACAGTGATAGGCATTATAAACAGACTGTGTCATCACAATTATGAATATGGCTGCTAATATAAATACAATACAGTGAGTACAGTACAATAAGCAGAATAATTGCAGCATACAGTATGGTTAGACAGCATGAAGCTAGTGGTGTCACAATACCAGTCTAGCATTCAGATTTTAAGCAACATGCAACCCATAGCCACGTGCTATGATAACAACATCTCAGAAAATATGACAGCAGATAAAGGTACAAGGTAAACAATTTTTTTTTTAAATAATTAATACTAATAATTAAATTTTGCTTTATTCCCAACTGTTGAAATTGCTAAATTTTGTGGCATTTTCGCTTGAAGTGATGATGTAGAAGAAGAGCTGAATGTAAACAATCATGTGGCATGTGTTTTTGTCTACCCTTGACTTTAAGAAATCTCTGAATCTTCATGCTTAGCAGGACTACAGCTGTCAGTTTCAGACCCATTGTGACGACAGAGGCTCGGAGGCAGACATGTTAAGATCCATATGCAGCTTTATAATAATCCAGGCAAGAGGTCGGGGTATCCAGCAAGAGTTCAGAGTAAACATGGTCCAAGGTCAGTAACAGGTAATCCACAAAGTACAAGAGTAAACGCTCGGGATTGTTGCCGAGGCAAAACAAAACTTTGCGACTAGTCCCACTGAAGCGGGACCTTAAATAGTCACTAAAACATGCAACACCTGTCGCGGAAGTGATGAGGTGTTTCCGTGAATAGGGTCCAGGCAGAAACTAGTATTCCGGTGATGGTTCCCGCTGATGACGGTCAGAGAGAGCCACAGAGGTCGGATTCAAACGCTCGCGGGTACAAGAAGACTTTGGCCATGCCTTGCGCAAAGTCGCCGCCATGTAAACCTTCAAGGTGGAGTGGGTGACCCTAGTAGAGAAACAAGCCTGCAGTGAACTGAGTCCTGTTGTCGTTCTCTACACCATGAAGTGAATAACTTCCATTTTAGGCCATATAGCTTCCTCGTAGATGGAGCTCTGGATTGGAGAAGGGTGTCTACAACCTCAGTTGACAGACCTGTAAACTGTGGCCCCCTCAGAGGCCACACTCTCAACCTCCACAACTCCAGGCGCGGGTGCACTATGATGCCGCCCACTTGTGAGAGAAGATCCGACCTGACCGGTATCTCCCATGGAGAGCCATCTAGGAGGGATACTGGGTCCGAGAACCAAACTAGGCCTGGCCAGAACGGTGCTACCAGCAGTAGACTGACCTCGTCCTGGCGTACTCTCGCCAGAACTCCAGGGAGCAGAGCAATCGGGAGAAAAGCATACAGACGCAGCCTCGGCTATGTCTGTACCATGGCATCCAGTCCCGCAGGAGCTTGATGAACTAGAGAGCACCAGAGGGGACATTGCGCGTTCTCCTGAGTCGCGAAGAGATCTACCTCTGCTCTGTAAAACACTCTCCAGATCTGCTCCACCACCTCTGGGTGGAGCATCCATTCCCCCTGCCTCGACAGGATGTCTGCTCCTACATTTAGATGCCCAGGAATATAGGCCACTCTCAGTGAGAGGGACCTTTCCTGGGCCCACACAAGGGTCTGGTGTGCCAGCTTGTACAAGGGGCGCGACCGCAAACCGCCTTGGTGGTTGATGTAAGATACGACAGTCGTGTTTTCGGTGCGTACTAACAAATGTTGATCTCTCACGTTTGTGAAGAAGTGCTCGAGTGCTAGAAATACCACTAGCATTTCTAGGCGATTGATGTGCCAGGTTAACTGGCGACCGCTCCACAGACCTCATCATGATCGCTCCCCAACCAGTGAGGGATGCATCCGTCGCTAGCATAATGCGGCGAACAGGATTTCCCAGCACTGGGCCCTGATTCAGAAACGATGTTTGCATTAAATGTTTGCATTCTGCTCCATTATTCTCAAAGGCAAATTCTTTTTCTGCTCGTTTAGGTGCTATTAAAGATTTATTTGACTAATTCCAATTTGCATTTCTACAAAAAAATGTCTTTGTTTTTTTTTATGTAATGATGACAAAAAAAGAGAAAGCCACATTGCGAATACTAATTTAAGTGATATATCATAATGCCTTGCAAAATATGTGATTATGATTGTGATTTTTATTTTATTTCATTTATTTATTTATTTTTGAACAACTGGATTGGTAGTTTGTTGAGTTGGGTTGCAATTTCTTTGGTCAAGATTGGTAATTAATAAATATTTTGTAAGTGTTTGTGGAAAACTATGTAAATTTTCATACAAACCATGAACTGTTTTTATGAGGCCATTAATATTTTGTTTATATGCATGGTTAATTAATAGTTCTATATTGTTCAGATGAGAACCAAATCTGGGACAATTTTGAAACCAAATACGATTAATATTCATAACAATAACTTTGGCTAAACTATACCAGAAAGCCAAAGGGATGGCTGCCAGAATAGTATGCTTGTTACAGCCAAGGCATGTCCACAGTAGCTGTTTTTCATTAAAGGTACTGTATGTAGGATTTTGACTAAAGCATAAAAATACCATACTATGTTTACAGACATTTACAAAACATGCTAAGTTAACATATTGTTTATCTAAAAAAGTCAGTCAATTATTCTCCTTTGAAAATGTGCCTTCCAGTCTGGAATGTAGGACTTGGTCTGGTTTGTGGAACCGTTGTCAATTTATCCAATTGTGTTTCAGAATGAAAATGAAATACGCTGTGTTTTCCATTGCCATTTGGGCGTAAAACGCAGTGTATTTCATTTTAGTCATGGAAGCTGGCCAACAAAAGAGGTCTGAGTGGGAAATACAACTTTCCGACCAACAGCGGTGCAACTTATATTTTTATTTCATTCAACATTCAGACAGTACTTGCGTTTTCATCGTGTTTTGTGATGCCTGGTTAGTAAGACAGCGTTTATCTGAGACGGTGTGGCTGACTAGTGAGGTGCAGATGGATCAAGACTGTTTATCAAAGCCTAAGACGAAAACTAAGAAATACCAATACGAAATTTTATTTAAATAGTTAATGTGGTGACATAATGCTAAAGTATATTGTTAGGTAGACTGTTACATTCTCAGGGTGCTGTACTGCGACCTACACTCTCTTCTTCCTTCCTCTCTTCTTCTACTTTGTCCTCTCTGTCCCCTGGCATTTGAACAGCCCTCACTTACTGCACTTGACTTGCATATTAATAGCAGGTCCCTGATGACCACATTTTATGTATAGTACAATTACCTTAGAATATAACTGCCATAGAAAGTACTGAATTATATATTTTCCTCCATTTTTCTCGTGCTGTGAAACAGCCAATCACAGCAGAGCTCAACAGTATTATTTATGACCCTCCCAAAACAGAGCATTTCATTCTGAAGACAAATCCTAGGGTTTTAAATGGACTTATACAACCATTTCTGGCTTTTTGCCTATATTTAAACTACATACCTTCTAAATAGAAATCAGAAAACAATTTTAAATATTTCAAAAAAGTGACTGATTGACTTGATGACAAAAAAATCTAAGTACAAACTTCAGAACATTAAATGTAAACATATCTGCACATTTTATAATCTTGTTCCTATGTTTGTTACTTTAGAGCAACAACACTCACTCATTTTGAAAGAATTATGTATCATTTGTTTTAAGTACATTAGAGGTTTTGTTTGTTCTAAAGGTGTGCTGTGATTGGTCACACCAACACACTTATTTGCCATTGTCTGTAGGTCAGTTTAAGTAAGAGAGGTTCAGTGTTATCAAGGACAATTCTCTCCTCAACTGATCAATGAAAAATCACAGAAACTCTATAGTGGATGAAGATGAAGACGACACTCGCTCTGCTCCTAATCTTGAAGCTCTGTGGACTATCCTCTTGTCTCATTAAACAACATTTCTTTGTGGATCAGCAGAAGACATGGGATTCTGCAAAGAACTACTTTAAAACTTACTTTCATGACCTTACCTCCTTCACCAATAAGAACGAGGAACAGCAATTTTTGAAATATGCAGACAATAAACTTTCTGAGGCCTGGGTTGGACTCTACAAAGAATCAGGTGTCTGGAAGTGGTCAGGAGGTGAAAATGCAACTCAGATTAGCTGGGATATATAAATCAGCCAGATAAAGATGATAACGGTGCTTTTCTACACAAAGTCCTTAAGAAACTGCATGACATGAAATGTTATGATGAATATCCATTCTACTGTATGAACATCTCAGAGTTTGTTCTGGTGAGTCAGAGAGAGACCTGGGAAGAAGCTCTGGAATACTGCAGGACGTATTATAATGATCTGGCCAGTCTGAGCACAAATGAAAGGACGAATTCAGCTTTAATGGAAATCTCTCAGGCTGAGACAGAATATGTGTGGACTGGTCTTCATTGTTTAGCAGGGGATTGGTTCTGGGTCAGTGGAGAAGATCTTGGCTACACAGCCTGGTATCAGAACGAACAGCCCCAGTGTCCTGCAGGAGACCTTCGCTGTGGAGCCCTGGACAAGCAAACAAAGCTTTG
The DNA here is from genome assembly GCA_032359395.1 of Enteromius anoplus. NCBI lineage: Eukaryota > Metazoa > Chordata > Actinopteri > Cypriniformes > Cyprinidae > Enteromius > Enteromius anoplus. The sequence goes on along the minus strand of JAUMHG010000047.1, from coordinate 2,054,622 downwards.
GACAC
>JAUMHG010000047.1:2039632-2054517 GCA_032359395.1 Enteromius anoplus | reverse complement strand
ATCCAGGTACTGACCAGGCTCAACCCTGCTTAGCTTCAGTGGGCAACCAGGCTTGGGCTGCAGGGTGATATGGCTGTCCCCTAACGCTATAGTGACCCCTAGCGGAGAACATAGGAAAAGCATTTGGTCAAAGTTTAAAAGTCTGTTTTACTGATAATTCTGCCACATGTGCAGTACATACAGAGACGTGATATTGCGTTTCTCTCAGACCCTTGGTGTATACATATACACCACACACCATAAGAAAAAATGTAGATAAAGACTAGTTAGAGATAAAAACTATTTCAAATATACAATAAGGTTGACAAATAAGTAACACAAGGCACATGGAAGATGACTATAGTCACTATAATGGGTAGTCAGCAGCAGGTTGAATAAGCTGTGTGTCAGGTGCAATACAGAGAGCTTTGCAGGTGAGATGGGTGGTTGTAAATGTTCTGGAGGGAGGGGAGAGAGGGATAGAGAGCTCTTGATGGTGCCTCTGCACATGATGGGGGCCTGGGCTCTTGCTCTTAGTTTGCGGAGGAAGTAGAGACACTGTTGAGATTTCAGCGCTGCAGTGTTGTTGGTCCTTTGTGATGTGAACGCCCAGGAACTTGCTGCTCACTCTCTCCCACGTTGATGGTGAGAGGAGCATGCAGAGTGTGCACTCTCCTGAAGTCACCAACATTCTCCTTTGTATTCCCCACATTCAGAGAGATTGTTGTTGTCGGTGCCAAAAGCCTTGTGGGCAGCGCGCCGATATGGAGCTCTGTTGGGCTTTGGCCATCCCCTGTTTTAATCACGACTCAAGGACCTTTCCCGATCCCACCCGCTCTCTCTCTCTCCCACTTTGCTTCCTGTCAGTTCTGATCTGTCCTAGTAATAACAATAAAGGCTAAAAATGCCAAAAGTTAAAAAAATAAAGAAAGAGATTTTCACTTCGGCCTCTTGCAAATATAGGAATGGGGCCCTGTATTTGCACACATTTACTGTTATTTGCTGCTGCACAATGGTGCCACATAGTTATGTCCAGTGTTTCTACTTTTTTCATGTGCGTATTATTATGGGATTCTTTCATTAACATTAGCATTTATTCATTTAGCACACACTTTAATTATTTCATGTTGCAGACCACGAAATAGCAATGGATTTACTGTTGAGATGCAAGAACAGAATTATACAATTATTATTATTATCATTATTATATTTAATGACACAACCCTGTTTAGGCTATATTTTCGCTTTGCTTCGCTTTAGCTAAACTCTCAATAAATATGTCTTCATTGATACTGTTATGTTGTCATAAAACTTGGATGAATATGAAATAGTGACTGAATAGTGACTTATTAAAACTACATAGCTAGCTCTACCTTCCAATTCTGATTCATAATCGAGTCTTCGTCTGATAAAATCAAACAGGCTACACATAGCTGTGCATGTAAAATTAGGCCCTGTTTACACCAGTGCTTTTTCATTTTAAAACGGCGTTTTAGAATGAAAACCATCCTCGTTGGCTGCCAACCCATACAGCCTGTGGTCTCTCCCAGTCAGGAAGTCCAACAGCCAGTTGAACACAAGTGTTGAGCCCCATATGGACCAGTTAGTAAGTGTTGGAGTATGGAGAGGACAGATTTGATGTTTTGCATGACTAGCCGTTTAAAGCACTTCATGATGATAGGGGTGACTGCAACTGGACGGATGATGATTTCGGTAACTTTGAAGCATGTAGGAACAGCACCTGGCTTAGGGAGCTGTTGAAAATGTCTGTGAAAATCTCAGTGCACACCCAGTGATGTTGTCAGTGCCCGGAGCTTTGCATGCATCGATCCTAACAAACAAAGAACAGTAAAATGATCCAGCAATCTAATATCACTGATTGCCAATGTTCCTGGTGTGCAATTCTTGAGCTCTGTTAACCTTTATATGACGGTAGGAAAATGAACAGGATATTTATTAAGACAGCAATAAAGGGTTAAGCCCCGTTTACAATAGTGCGTTTCAGTTTGAGAACTGCTACGGTTATGCCTATCGTTTACACTAATCTGGCGCTTTTGAAGTCAAAACGGTGACTTTTGAAAACACTGCAGACTCAGTTTTAGTTTTAATATGGAATCTACATATACGTATGGTTGTGAGTGCATAAATGACCACGTGACTTGCCGAGATCGTGAAACACAGCGGAAATGCTAGTGTAAACGCGGATCATTTTAAAACGTACTTTAGCGTAGCGTAAAAGTTATTACATGAAAAACCTAAATGAAATCAAATTTTGCCTTTGACAACTGAAACGAGTAAGTTAAAAAGTACTAAAATCATTTTGAATTATTTTAAAGCTAAATAGAAAAAAAAATGACAAGGCGCATAACAATATTGGTCCCACTTTAAATTAATAGTGCATAAATAATATTAGCTAAATTAATAATATTGGGTCCCACTTTATATTAATAATGCACACTGCTAAAACTGTGCGGTCCAGCAGATTTGCTTTATAAATCAAGAAGATCATATAATAATAAATAATAATTCAATTAAAAGTGTTTTTTATGTGTAAGTTTGAAGAACCTCTCTTAGACCTAAACATAGAATATCCATATATGCAAACACAAATACTTGCTACACAAGCTCACATGTTGTGAAATGTTCCTGCATTCCCAGAGTTTCCCAAAATTATACAATTTACTGTTACCAGAATTGTCTTTGTGTTAGTTTTCTCTTCCTAGTTGTGAAATAACACTATCAAAGCTACTACATTTCAAGAAGTTACCTCTCAACCAATACCGTAATGTTGAGATATCATTTAAAGGGTTAAAAAAAAAAATCTTTTTTAAGACACCAGTGTTTGTTTTTCTTTAACATGTTTTCCAGTTGGTTCATTCTTCTGTGTGAAAGCTGAGAAAGTTGATTCGCACAATAGGAAGATCTAAAGGGCACACTTTCTTAAAAGCGCCTGAAATCTTGAAGACGTTTCGACACTGTGTCGTCTAACTTATTTGCTTTTTTTATGTCAGGTGAGATGAAAGTGCACCTGTCTAAATAAATAAAATTTACATTGACTCACAGTTTACTTCAAAACCAAATTCAGACCTTTTCCTTTAAAGCAAAGTAAGTGTATAAATATGTTTGCATAAGAAATAGCTGATGTATTCTTACAGACTGGTGCCTGGTGAACTTTTTACTCCTTGCGGCCCAAAGGGTGACAATGGACAAAAACCAGCATAGAGTTACAATATTCGTTTTTTAATGACTGATTCATAAACTTATATCCACAATTTTATTGGACAGAGGTCTGAGCTCTTGGAGGTCTGAAATGTAAAAAAAACAAAACTTGATGATGAAACACGAAAAAAATTTATTGAAAAGAGAAATCTGAAAACATGTGGTAAGAAAGGCTGTTAAAGAAATAGTTCACCCAAAAAACAAAATTTAGATAGACTTACTTTTCCACATTGTATAATTGACTTTATGAGTTTGCCTGCTCATCCAGTCTTGATGGTTAATGTCAAATAAACTTGGCTTGCTGCACTTAATGGAGTTTGGCGCTTGTCTGAAGTTTAAACCTCTGCTGTAAACACAGGTATGCTGCGAAAACAAAGCCATCGACCGAAATACCTGAAGTGAAGATGGCTATGAACACAATCTGCAGATTATGTAAATTAAGTAAATCTACACATCCATGGTACAATTAGGGCATCTAAGCCAATACTTGACAGTATAATGTAAAGTTAGGATTAGTTCTATTAAACACTCTTGGTTCATTTCGAATCTGTCGGAAATGCTGCAACTTATTTGCAAGATTACAAAATGACATGAAAATATTCAAGGACTAGAAAAGAAAACATCTAGTGACATTTAGCTACCAGTTTCAGCTACTTTAAATTGAAAGCAGTTGGGAAAAATACTGATCCGTGTTTACTTTAGTTTTTGCTCTGGACCCTTGACTTTTGGCTGCTCTTGAATCTCTTTAATTACTGTACCTCATTAACTTCCACACTGCTTCCATTACGGATTTGCACAAAATGCGATATGGCGATATGTGATAAATGTCAATAAAAAAGTATTGCGAAATGACGTGCTTTGTTTGTACGAGGTGACAAATTGTACGACTCGTTCATACAAATTCATAGGAATTGGCAGCAAATACGTAGGGCTGCAATTTAGCAAAAATCGCATGAATTTGTATGAATTAGCCACCTCATAAATATGTATATATGCTCTAACAAGGAGGCTAAAAGCCATGATCTTTTTTGAGATGAAGGGAGTGAGGTTTACCTGCACTTGCTGGCCTCCATTACACTCACTCCCCTAAACCTCTCTCCCATCCGGGTCACGGCACCAATGTAAACCCCCTAAATCTGCTCTACTGTACCACCACCACAACAACTCAGTATTCTCAAGCTTAGAGTCATCTTGAACAGCATTTCCTACCCAATATCTTTGCATTTACACTTTGAATTCAATCTGCTTTAATTAGGTGTGAACAGCCACCCCTTTCAGTTATGACCTTCAGTGCTTAACCTCTTTGTAGAGGGTGTTAATAATTGTCTTCTGGATCATTGCCAAATCTTCACCATTATTGTGTTATCAAAGAACAAGAGATACCTGGAATTTATATTTTAGGGATGGTCATTCAATGAAGCTCAAATATAAATATTCTAATATTTAGAGATGCTGGATTTTGACTTTCATAAGCTGTAAGCTCTATTCATCAAAATTGAAACAAAAACATTTTTACTTTACATGTAATGAATGCTATACTGGGCATCTGTATATGTGTTTTTATGATTACTGAGCCACTGACTAATCCAGCAAGTTATTTTCTATACATGAGATTATGTGGGAATAGAGGTCATTTTAGTGTTCCCAATGCAGTGTCTGCAGATTTTCATGGATAGTATTTCCTTTCTACACCACACATCCCAAAGGCAAATGTTCACCAGCTTGTTTGGATTGTATTCAACATTTGCATTACTGAATTCGATTTACATTTTTGTTCTTGGAAAAAACATTGGCTGGGTCTGAAATACAGAGTACTTGAGAGAAAATCCGAAGGCGACAAGGTTTAAGGTGGATCAGAATCCTAAAAATATTGTGATCATGAAATACCAGGAACGTTTCATTTTCATCTATGCTTGGTTAATCTGTAATGGTATTGAATGATTACAATAGAGAAAGTTAAAACAAATAGTGTTTGTATATTGTTCAGATGTGAGCCAAATCTGGGACCTCTATATTAACCAAACTGTGGAACACATGCAAAACTATCTCAGGACATATCTCTCTGCCCACAGTTTTCTTAGGAATACTATGAGACTATTCTTTGGTTGGTTAAATGCACCTGTTTTGTTTGCACTGTCTGTAAAGGTGTGCCGTGATTGGTCACACCACTCATTTGTCATTGGTAGTATGTCAGTTTAAGTCAGAGAGAGTCAATGTCATCAGGCACAGTTCTATCCTCAACTTTAACTGATCACTGAAAAAAACCCCCACAGAAACTCTTCAGTGGATAAAGATGAAGACGACACTCACTCTGCTGCTAATCATGGAGCTCTATGGACTCTCCTCCGGCATCAAACAACATTTCTTTGTGAATCAGCAGAAGAAATGGTGTAGTGCACAACAGCACTGCAAAAAATATTTTCATGTCCTCTCCACCTTCATCAATGCGAGTGAGGAACAGCAGTTTTTATCCGGTGTAACTACTGAAAATTTTGGCTGGGTTGGACTCCGCAAAAATCCAGAAACAGCAGTCTGGATGTGGTTAGGAGGCATACGAGCCGATCAGATTAGCTGGGACACTACAAAGAATCAACCGAATAATATTTCCAGTGAAAACTGTGCATTTCTATTTAAAGACAATAAAAAATTGCATGATGAAAAATGTACTGAGACACAATCCTTCTTCTGTATGACAAACTTTGCTCTGGTGCATCAGCAAGAGACCTGGGACGGAGCTCAGGAATACTGCCAAACTCATTATAATGATCTGGCAAGTCTGAGCACAAAGGCAAGGATGGACTCTGCTTTACTGGAAATCTCACAGGCTGAAACCGATCATGTGTGGATTGGTCAGCGTTTTCTAGCAGGAGACTGGTTCTGGCTCAACGGAGATGATCTTAACTACACAGCCTGGAATCAGAACCAACTGCCCGAGTGTCCGGACAGAGACCTTCGCTGTGGAGCCCTGCACAAGCAAACACGCGTTTGGACAAACAGAAACTGCGAAGAGAAGCTCAGCTTCTTTTGTCAGTAGAAGGTATGTCACTTAAAAAGCCTTTCAGGATCCCAGATCATAACTGTATACTGTATATATTGTGGCATCACGATATTTTTGCCAGCTGACATCTTTTTACCTTCCTTTGACTTTCATATGATATTCAAACCTTCAACAGTAACAGTTAAAAATGTTCTATAAACATCAGCTCTATTGGTAATCTTGTAAACCTTTTCTGTTTTCTTTTTTTTAAATTTGCCAAGCTGTGTGACTAGCAGAATGGACTGGTTCAACAGCATTTTCTTCTACTCACTCAAAGCATTCTGTAATCCTGTAGTTCTGCACTGGAAAGAAGCCTCAGTCTGTGTTTACTGCATAAAGCAGATAGTTTGAATGTATACATTGTGACTAGGTTAAAAGGAATAGTTTTTTTCCCTTCTCCAGTTTAGTGGTAGTTAAGTTTAGAGAAGTAATTTTACTTATTTTGATTCAACTGATTTATTTTAAAAACTGTTGTTGTAACCCCTGGATGCATCATTTAATATTTTATTTTTATTATTATTATTATTACTAAAACAATGTATAGTTCTCAAAATATTGTTGTTATTATTATTATTGCTGCTTTTGAATAAAATATAATTCTGCATCTTCTTGCTCTTGTGTTTCACAGTGATGTTTTTGGGAGTATTTCTGTTCACTGTCCTTCATGTTTTTGAGTTGCAATGTAATGTATCAATGTAATTTGCCAATGGGCATTTCTAGTGTAATTTTTTTAAGTAATGAAAATGTTTGATACCTTTGGATATGTAAGGGGAGAGCATTATGATCACCTTTAATGCTAAATCTTGGTTGTGCTGGAACCCCCAGAGGGAGAATCTCACAAATGCCACATTTTTCCACTGTTTGTCAAATGGACATGAGTAAACTCTATATACTCTAATGTCTAAAGTCTACATGGTTGGTTTTAGAAATCAGAGCTTTAAGCTTAATAAGTTAAAAGTTTAAAATATGCATGCATATGCATGTGTTTCTGCTAACCCTAACATAACTTGATTTCACAGAAAAAAATAAAAACACAATTCTTAAGGTTGTCGGTTGGCTCGCCCCTCACTCTACCCTAATGTTAAATGAAATACAAGCTACACTGTATTGACACTGTATTGCACAACAAAAGTGCTAACTAGGAATATAAATATGTAAATAAGTGTAGCCAAATTACATTTAAAACTCCAGCAGGGGGCAGAACTGTACCAGGTTAGATTTGCAACTCCAGTTTCAGAGAAATTGGGAAATTATTACTTAGTAGGAATAGAAGGGAAAAATACTATGGAAGTCAATGGTGACCCAAAACAGCCATGTTACAATTTATGTATTTATTTATTTTTAAATATCTCCCTTTGTGTTCAGCAGAACAAAGAAATTTGATTACACTTTATTTTGATAGTACTCTTACATTCTACTAACTATACGCGACTTTGTAACTACTTGTTAACTACATGTCAACTAATTCTCGTTAATTTAACTCTCAGATTAGACTGTTAACTCTAACCCCCAGTTTCACAGACAAGGTTTAAACTAGTCCCAGACTAAATTGCATGTTTGAGCTGTCTCAGATGAAAATATCTTGCTCTGACATATCTTAAAACATGTCAGTATCAGATGCACACCTGTAATATTTTCTTGTAAGGCATTTTTGTAAAAGTTGCTTAAATATCTTAATTTGAAAAAAAATGCCTAGTCCTGGCTTAAGCTAAACCCCGTTTGTGAAACCGGGCCTAACAGTATAATCTAGTTAAATTAAGGGTTCAGGGTTAGTAGAATAAATTGACACATACTTGCAAAGTTTCTGATAGTCAGTATGTAGTATGTTGTGTACACGTCTAACTAAAGTGTTAGAAGATATTAAACAGGCAGTCTACTAATACTCTATAGTTGCAAAGTTACTTACTGTTAGCAGAAAGACTTCAGTGGATTATCAAAATAAAGTGTTAACAGAAATTCATACAGATTTTCAACTACTTGTGGGTGAGTAAATGATGACAGAGTTTTCATTTTGTGTGAACTATTCCTTTAAGAGGACCTAGACTTGTGTTCAGCCAACACCTTAATCCGGTGGTTTTCAAACATGGTCGTAGACTAATCTAATTTAAAATTTCTTTCTCATCTGTCACAACCATTTCAGAAGTGCATTTATTTAACAGATAAACAAAGGGAAAAACAATGCGACAGGTTACGTAGAATATATATACTTTTAGTTTTAATAAAAGCACTATGTTTTGTTTTCATTGTAAGTATACCCAAATGAAAAACAAGATGTTTATACAGTGATGCATTATTATTAAGACAATAAGTGTTAAAGTTGATTCTGCTGGTAAGAATACAGCTATAGGGTGCACACACACACACACACACACACACACACATATCAGTTCCAGCAATACAGACTTAACAGCGAGTTGGTACTTTATCAAAATAAAATACAGTCAACAAAACATCAGCGGGCCCACCTCTGTGCCACCATGAAATTATAAAGCCTATAATTTACAACATAAATAATAGTTTAGCTTTGAGGTTACATTGGAAATATTAAAATTGTATGGAATATTTGCATTTGTGACAAATGAGAGAGGTAGGATACACAAGCACAAAGCTTCATTTTGCAAACAGTTGAGTGCGCAAATCCTTAAAGTATACTCCTACGTAGTCTTTGTGAGAGACTTGTTCAGAATCAGTGCATGGTTACTGTCAAGGTTTTTTTTTTTAAGTGTGCAACTCAAGGCACTCTCTGTTCTTCTGCTGGCAGTTATCAAACAGCATTGCATTGCTGCAGGTGAGCCCTTCTGGATTGGGGGTGGGGTGGGGTTAATTGCCTGTATCCGTAGTAAGGCCTCATGCACCGAACCGAGATGCCTGTACCGTGAAGGTTTAGTACGAATGGATGTATCGTGCCACTCCTAGTGAATGCCAAATGACACAGAAATAATGTAATGACACATACAACAAGCTGTTGTCTTTGTAGAATGAAGTGTCATAAATGACTGTCATGCTATTCTAAAATTTGCCTTCCACTCATCATCTGTGAATTGGAGCAGAACAAAGTCCCTTTATACTCTCAACCACAGACGGCTTGTTTTGCTGCAGGAATAGGTGGTTTTACTGCTTGATAAATATTAGCAGCACAGAACAAAACTTCATATTTTCACTGTCTCCTAATAGGGATTCAAGATAAATATGCTATTTAAAACAGAGAAGAAGCAATGACTGGAGAAAAGTATGTGCAAACAGCAGTAAACTCTGTGTGCCCTGCTGAAAAACCCAGCATATGCGTGTTCTGTATGTTTTGAAACTGGGATGCTGGTTTATGCTGGCCTTAAAGAAGCAATCCACTTTTTAGTATGGACTCCTTTTCCAACTTCCTGAGTGACAAACTGTTGAGTTTTACTGTTTTGGAATCCATTCACCCGATCTGCGGTTCTGGTGCTAGCACTTAGCTTAACATATATCATTAGATCTGATTAGACCGTTAGCATCTCTTTCGCAATAAATGACTCAATTCAATATTTTTCCTATTTAAAACTTGACTCTTCTGTGGTTACATCGTGTACTAAGAAAATGAAAAGTTGCGATTTTCTAGGCCGATATGGCTAGGAACTGAACTCTTATTCTGGCGTGGTAATCAAGGTACTTTGATTAAACCAGCAAAGAAACAGCGCAAACCAGTAATAATTAGTAATAATAGTACAGATTATTTTCACTGATAAAACATTTCAACAGCAATTTTAGAGCTATTAGGGGCTAAAGAGAAAGAGTATTGGTGTTTTGGGTGATGAGCATTTTTGTAACTTTGGTTAATATTTGGTTGTTTTGTCAGCTGTGATGTATGCATGTAGTGCTTATTATTGCAAATACACATTTACATTCACTCACAGTTCACTGGAAAAGCAAATCCACACCTAATCTTCTAAAACTAGGAATACATGCAAAATGCTTGCATGGTAAATAATTGATATGTAGGAGCAGCTTCTAAAAAATACAATATGAAGTTGTTATTTTTGAAGTTTAAATATCTTTTTCCGCAAACAAGTTCATGAATCATGCAAAATCCTGCAAAGCTGCACCCTGTTAGATCTCACCACCTAGAGATCTACCTACCTATGTATCAATACAGTCTAACTCCAACTTGTTTGTGATGCTTGGTCAAGACCCATTTGTGTCATTTTGAAGCTCAAGGTACCCCTTTTTAGTTCCTTTTCGACGTGAAGGGTCCTCCATTGCTTTCAGTTGTTTGGCTTAATGTAATGGTTTCCATGCATATATAAATTTATTATATAATTGTTTACTTTTATTGAAGCATCAAATCCATCCCCTACCCTAAACCTACCCACCTCTGAACAAGTTTAACACACACACAGGCAAATGCAGTCACCGGTATTTATTGCATAAACTATGTAATACATTACAAACAAGTCGTGTCACATTCCAAATCTTCTGAAGCCATATGAAGTCTTTATGTGAAGAAGAGAGTAAAACACAATGTTTTAACCACTAAAAATGATCCTGCTCCGTTAACGCTCCGATACACAAGAGCCAATAGTATTTCACAACCGACATTGACGTAAGGATTCTTGTAGCAGCATTTTTTTTAAATGGCGCACAGACTGCAGCAGCGCACAGGAAGTACAATGGAAGACGGAGACAGTGACCGCTTCTATTCCTCTCACAAATCAATCGTTTTGCCTCAAAAGACTTGGTATATTAATATTTTTCAAATAAATGATGACAGTGGTTGTATCTGCCTGCTGTACCTTGTGTTTTATTGACAGATGGTAGGTTTAGGGGCAGGGGTTGGGTTATGTGCTTATAAATGTGTAAATAATATAATTAAATACAATTGTGACTGTTTATGCTGAAAAATCACACCCCTATGCAATGATGTCATTGTTTTTACCCACAATATCTTTTAATCATTACTATATAATATATATTATATATGATAAAATGTAAAAAATATCACGCTGCCATATTAAAGTTAAGGGTTTCCTATTTAAAACAAAGGAGGACCCCTCACGTCAAAAAGTGACTAAAAAGGGGTGCCTTGAGCTTCAAAAAGGGTTTTGACCAAACTTTGAAAAGGTTTGGAAATTTGGAAACGAACTAGCTACACACGACTGTTTCCCGAACACGTTTGCGTCTCCGTCGTTTGAACTACATTAGGCCATTGTTGATGACGTCACACGCATGTGGTGGAGATATACCTTCTGCTATTAAACTGATTAGAGATCTCCAAGATGCTGCTGTATTGAACATGACACATACTGACTAATATATTATTTTTGTTCACTATCATTTTGCTTTGTTTGATCTTTGAATCATCGCGGGTTCCCTCTTACGTCATACTCCGAGGTTCCCTTAGCCTTTTTGCGCATGCGCACTTTTCAAAAACAGCGTTTAGAATGGACGTGCAAAAATACATAAATAAATCGCTTTTTATATTTAGATAGAATGGAAGATAAAGATAGTATTGCATGTTAGTTTGCTTCTTGTGCTCAAGAGCATATTTGTTAAAGCCCATACATCTTACTAACAAGAAACTATGCTTCTAACCACAGGTCCAATGCTGTAGTTCAAACCACGTACGTTTGTGACGTTGACTGCGAATGTTCGTTTGAACTATGCATTCGGGAAACACCGAATCGTTGAACTATGCTGGTAACGATGGTACTTGCGACCATAGGAGGCTAACTATGCCTTTGGGAAACGCACCCCAGGTTTGTAGCTGAACTTTGCAGGTAGGTCAACTACATTTGACCTCTTCCATACTTTTTAAATAAGAATGAATTCATATGTAACAGTATGATTTTCATTGTAATGTACAACACATTTAATCATGTTGGATCTTATATCAATCTTACCTGCACCTGTGGGCCTCCTTTTGCACCGTTCACCTCATTAGATGCAGCCAGAGGCGGACAGTACTTAAGTACACTTTTGGAGTATCTGTATTCTACTTGAGTTAAATTTTTTCTGGAAACTTATGACTTTAACTTCACTACATTTGAAACACACAAGTATCATACTTTTTACTCCACTGCAATGTCCTCAAAGTAAAAGTCGATTGTTTTATTATTTTTACTGTAAATGTGATTGGTGATTTACAGCTGATAGACAGCCTATCAGTGATAAGAGATAAGAGAGATTCTGGAATGCTTGAAATCAACCAGGCAGCACTTGCAAAAGTGTTTAATGCCACATTTACCACAGTTTCTTACCTATAAGGTCTATTTGACTGGTTAAATGCACCTGTTTTGTTTGTTTTGTCTGTAAAGGTGTGTTGTGATTGGTCATTTGTCATTATCTGTATGACAGTTGAAACTAAGTGAGAGTCAGTGTCCTTAAGTGGAATTCTGTCCTCAACGGATCAACCACAGAAACTCTTCAGTGGATGAAAATGAAGAAGACACTCGTTCTGCTCCTAATCATGGAGCTCTACGGACTCTCCTGTGCTCTCATTAAACAACATTTCTTTGTGAAAGAGAAGATGACATGGGATTCTGCGAGCAAGTACTGCAAAACTTACTTTCGAGACCTTTCCACCTTCACCAATGAGAGCGAGGAACAGCAGTTTTTGGAAGATGCAGCTCATCAAACTTCAAATGCCTGGGTTGGACTCTACAGAGAAGCAGAAGTCTGGAAGTGGTCAGGAGGTGAAAATGCGACATATATTGACTGGGATACAGCTAAGAAGCAACCTGAAGATGACGACTGTGCTTTTCTAAACAAAGGCAGTAAGAAACTACATGACAAAGACTGCGATGATCAATACTCCTTCTTCTGTATGAACATATCAGAGTTTGTTCTGGTGCTGCAGAAAGAGTCCTGGGAAGGAGCTCTGGAATACTGCAGAAAACAATACAATGATCTGGCAAGTCTGAGCTCACTTAACATGATGGATTCTGCTTTAGGGAAAAGCACACAGGCTGAAACCGATTACGTGTGGATTGGTCTGCGTTTTCTAGTAGGGGACTGGTTCTGGGTCAGTGGAGATGATCTTGACTACACAGCCTGGAATCAGAACAAACAGCCCCAGTGTCCTGCCAGAGAGCTTCACTGTGGAGCCCTGGACAAGCATACAATGTTTTGGATGAACAGAGATTGTGAGGAGAAGCTCAACTTCTTTTGTTCTGCAGAGTCATTAAAAGGTACACCACCTGTATGTCTCACCAGTGGACTCTGGTTAGGTTTATGGATCGTTACCTTTGTGTTTTTTCCAAAATATAAATGTAGGTTTCTTTTGATATAATAGTTTTGTATGGCTCAATTTTAAGCTTCTTTAATTGAGAATGCTTACTATTTCTTTTTATCAGGAATGCTTTTAGCAAAGTTATAATTCTGCTTACATATATTTTGATCTTTTGCAGCTCAACGGCAACAAGAACAAGAAGAAGAATAAGAACAAGAAAACAGCTAAACGTCCCCCATGCAGCAAGTAGTATGTGTGACTCCAGCTTAAATACAGTAATATGTGATTATCTGTATAAATACAGACGATAATAAATAAATAAACAAACTATTTTACAGGACTTTCAAAACACCTTAAAAAAACCTACATACATACATACTTCCTAAAACACTATATAATGTGCTAAATAAAAGCTAGTAAGGATATGTTTCCAAAATACACCTTTTTTTATCAAATTTGAGAGGTTTATAAAGTTTTATTTTTGTTTATATATTCAGTTTGGGAAAATGATTAAATTTAATACAATTAAAAAATGTTAAGAAATATATTAAATGCAGTTTTATTTATCAAGTTCTCTTATTTGTTTTAGTCTTGAAATGTGTTTTTGTAAAGTAATAATCTTAGTATACAGTATGATCAGTTTGATTTGATTGCAATCGTTATTGTTTACTATCATTACTGTGATTTTTGGTAAATCAGTTAGGTTAACATCCAAATATTATAGAATTATTAATAATAATAAAATATGGAACCGACAGTAATAATAAAAAAAACATGTATTTTGTGTGTTCTGTATTTTGTTTTAATTAATAGATCAAAACAAGTTAGATTTAGGGTACACATGTCAAAGGTTTTACATTATGAAAGTTATCAAGACAGTTGCAAAAGGTAAACAGTGAAAGTGTGATGTGTCAGAACTCAGAAAGTATTATAGTAAGAGCATTATATTAAAAAAAAACATATTTGCCTCTATTTTTTATATTGCCTATGCATAATTATCTGCAGAAAATCACACCATAAATAAATGCATAATCGCTGCACAAACTATTTGTTACATTTAACAAATATTAACAATCTTTAATGCCGCTTTCACCAACCCGAGAGTCAACTCACATTGGAGTCATCCCCCAAATGGACACCCCAGGAGGGCAAGCCAGGTCTTCCATTTCCATGGCAACTCAACTGATAAGATCAGTATAGGGCTCAAAGGAATGCAAGCTGGACAGAGCAACTATTCGCCCTTTTTCAAAGACAATGGACTTTCCCCTAAATTAATTCACAGGAAAACTTTCTTTGGGTAAACATATTTTCTTGAGGTCATAATGTACACTGTTATTGTCTTTCCTATCATATACTGTATTTATGCAGGGTTCTTTTTTTGATAAACACGAAAAACATGTGATCTAAACATCACCTTGCCAGATCCATGTCATGCTTGGTATCTAAGAACTC
>JAUMHG010000047.1:2016170-2031375 GCA_032359395.1 Enteromius anoplus | reverse complement strand
AATGAATTTTAGATCTTTAAGTCCATCTCATGAAAAATCGGAGCAGAAACAAAGGTGTTGCGTTTATATTTTTGTTGGGTGTATGGTACTGTACATCTCAGATGCCCTGAGGTAGTGTGAACTTTCAGCAAATTTTGTTTTTTGGGTGGGCTACTTTAAAGGCCAAACAATCCTATATAACTGCAGTGCAGGAAAATATGAGTAAATATACACGCACACGCAGTTTCATTCTCTCTCCGTGTCTATTACGGTCTTCCTTTCGTAGTAATTGGGATCATATACAGCAGGAAGCATCACAAACAGAGACTAACTCTCATCTGCAAACAACACACATATGGCAACACACAGGCCAAACAAGCACAAGCATTTCTGACATAATTAGGGCTGTTTGTGGCAGAGGTGGAGTCAGTGTGGATTCACTACAGCCCTGCATCACAGAAAAAAACACACCTGTAAAACATTCACGTTTACATGGAAAACTACAATTTTAACATATTTTTTTTTAGGTCAAATCAGTTATGTGATGACATGCTGTGTTTTTGTATTGTGGCCTATGAACCCTGAGTAGCACACACAACACAGTATTTTCATCCTACTACTGCACTTATTATTGTTTGAAGCAGTTAGCAATGGCATGGAATTTCCTGAACATTTGGCCATATAACAAAAAATGTGCTTATAAAAGGTTTGCATCAATGTTTTGGAGTTTGAACATTTCTAATGAAATTATGTTCAACCAACAAACCACATTTGTGTAGGAGGAACTCTATCATTTGTAGCATGAATAAACACACATTTCCATGATGTTCAATGGTGGAACCTATGATTTTGATCTATTTCTGTTTAAATGAACATCAAGCATATCACATGCTAAATGTAACTTATTCAGCAAATGGTTTTAATGAACGAATAAAATATTACCTGTCACTGTTAGTGGAGTGCAGTGTAGTTTAGATTACACACAACTGTAAGTTAATGTAATGACCAACAATTAAAAGGTCAAATTAAATCAATAATATAAAATGGTTAACTTTCAAGTTGCAGCTGTTTTAATCGTTCCACTGAATTTTATTTCAGAGCGTAAAGGGGGTGGCTCATCCACTATCTGTTCTCCACATTTAATTTTTCAGCAAATACAGTCACATTTGAGCCTGCTGCCTCTTTTAACACTATGAGTGCTTGGAAACAGAGGAGAAATGTGTCTCTCTCTTTGTCTGTTTGTGTGTGAGTGAGTGAGTGAGTGAGTGAGTGAGTGAGTGAGTGAGCGAGCACAGGTTTATTTATGAGTGGATGTGTGCAAGGGCTAATATATTCATGTGTGTAAGAGTGAAGAGAGAGGGAATGTGTGTGTGTCAGTTTATTTACGGTTGTGGTCTCTGTCACACACGCAAGCCTGAGTCACAGCAGTCAGACCCACATCTAACAGCCGAGAGAGCAGATAAGTTTAAACACAAAGACACACACACACAATGACACACACACAGAGACAAACACAGCCGTGAATAAGCTGGCACACAGATTCATCCACACAAACATGTGAGCCTTTCCCTATAAATAAAGAAAATCGGGGGCAAATAGAATAGCAGAGATAGAGTCGTTCACTCTCGCTCGTACATGTCACATCTCACATGGTTTCCAGGCAGAACTCTTGCAAGAGGGCTCAAGTTTTAGATAAGGCCTGGGGTAAAACACTCACTCCCACCTTAGTCTGCCAGATAGAGCAGCTCACTGCCTCCTGAATCCACCCTCAGCACTGCCTCTGTTTACTCTCTTCTGATGATGCACCTGTGAAACACAGATCAACCTACTCAAGGTCATTCTGACTGAATTATCTCCTTGTCTCAAAACGAGAACCACTCTTGCAGTAATTTATTTAATTCAGGATACATGCTACACATTTGATTGTACACTGGTGCATGCTCTATAGAGATGTTTGTTATTAATGGCAACTAAATAATGTCACCATATGGAGAGGTGCACATATATTAAAAATAAATTTCCCAGGCAAAAAACACAAGCAGTGCTTTTGTGCTTATATTTTATTATATATTGAAGTGATCACTGACATTACAGGCCTGTCAGCGTTTGCCGTGAACTAACTGTTTTCATATTTAGTTAGCTACTTTTTATATTAGTGTTTTTTCATTTTCTTCCACAGAAATGTATACTAAAGACCTTTATCAGCTAAATGTCATGTAAGCAATACAAGTAGTCTAAAATGCATCAAATTATACTCAATGTTATGCATTGGTTATTATAAGGTTATTATAAGGAAGCTTTGTTGCCAATTTTACATTAATTGCTTTCCAAAAGGACTATAGTAAGTTTGACTTGCCAGTTAATTTAGATGTTGTTATTTAAGGTTACCAGTGTATTTACATGAATTCTAGTGTCTAGTGAAAAAGGCTAAGCATTCTTATATCCGAAATTTGCACAGAACTTGAAGTGTTAAACTAAATTTGGTCATGATTGCCAATTAACACAAACACAAGTCTGCAGAGAAAATGGGTTTAAATTCTGTTAAAAAAGAGCAAATGTGTTGTTACGGTCGTATCTTTCTCTATATTTATTTATAGCTCTAGAGAAGATATTATCATAGCAGCATCCAAACTGCAACTGCGTTGCTACGTCAGTCAGCGCGTCTCCTCTCTCTGCGCGCAACATTCACCGCTCCGCCTCGCGCTCTGGCGCGAGTGCCAAAGCCCATAGTTTCTCTGACAACTCACGCACAGACAGTGCTATTCTGCCAGAGGTCACGAGAAGGAGGTACGGCACATTTCTGTGTTGGTGGGGAGTGTGTATTTTTATATACATTGAAAGGAGAGAGAGTTTTCCCCTCTTGCCATACTTTCCAGTTCGCGTGTCACCATTTCCGCCAAAAACGAGCCGGACTTTTTAGCGCGAGCTTCCCGGGTGCTCCACAGCAAGCGAATAATTGGCGCGGTCGTGGGCATCGTCATGATCGTGGCGCTGGTCATCGCAATTCCGCTTCTGATCCAGACCTCCGCGGTTTCAGCGCACTACGAAATGATGGGCACTTGTCGGATGATCTGTGATCCGTACAACCCCAAACCAAGCGCCACGGCGCTGGAGGTGATGCAGGATCTCAGTGCCATTCCCCCAGCTTTCGCTCAAGGGACTAGAGGGGAACCGGGCCGTCCGGGCAAACCGGGACCCAGGGGTCCACCTGGCGAACAGGGTGCACCTGGTCCAAGGGGACCACCTGGAGACTCCGGAAAACCTGGATTTACCGGCATCACTTCGGGAACGGCAAGGACTGAGACTGGAGACGTTGTTCCAGCGCTGGGGAACATCAAGATCGCGTTTTATGTGGGTCTCAAGAACCCCCACGAAGGCTACGAGGTGCTCCGGTTTGATGATGTTGTGACAAATGTGGGAAATCACTATGATCCCACTACTGGCAAGTTTACGTGTCAGGTTTCGGGGATTTACTACTTCACCTACCATGTGCTGATGCGCGGAGGGGACGGAACAAGCATGTGGGCAGATCTCTGTAAAAACGGACAGGTATTTCTACAGCAAATACATGATGCGAATTAAGGCTAATTGAGACCTGAGTCACCCAAAGCGGGGTCAAGAGTAAAAAACGATGGAGCGTCTTGTTTTTAAACAGCGTTCCGCACAAAAGTTAAACAGCGCGCTGTGGTGTTTAGGAAATACACAGTGTTGTCATTATTCATCACTTTACTCTAGATTTCCGCACCGGACAGACAGAATTGGCCAAGTTTATTAAGACGCGCGCGATTTCGTCCAGAACGTTATAGGCAATAATCGAAAAAGTCTATGGCACTTCAAGTCGTTAAATAATTCGCACACCGATTAAACAAATTTCCAAATTAGCTCTATACGATTACTTTGATACAATCCAATTGCGCACGACGCGTTTCAAACAAGATCCGCTATTTATCTGTTTGGAGAACTCTGGATGAGACCGTTTTCAGACACATTCTGTTATTTTATATAGGCTATCAAAAGCTGAAAATTGGTATAAGCAGATAAAAAGGCCTTCTTGATTGAAGGAAAAACAATGAATCTCTGGGGATAGCCTAGAGGGCTATATGATGATAAATATTTAATCGAAAGACATCATGCAATAAAATACGATGTGCATGTTTGCATTAAAAACAAAACACTGGTTGCTGCAGACAATGAGGTGAAAGCATGTATGATGTCTTTAAATAAGTACCAACAAATAATGTGGGTTATTAATAATGATTAACGACTGTGATTTTTTCCACAATACTAACAAAACAGGAGATTAAACGTTTTAAAATATCCTTATTGAAATAAAATGAAACTTTTTTTTGTTTTAAACAATGAAGATCCCTTACATTTGTTTCAGAAACACAAGCATGTGCTGCGAGTCCAGTGGCACTGAATGACATTCTGCGTTTGTTTGCTCAGGTTCGGGCGAGCGCCATCGCGCAAGACGCCGATCAGAACTACGACTACGCGAGCAACAGTGTCGTGCTGCACCTGGACTCTGGCGACGAGATTTATGTCAAACTCGACGGCGGAAAGGCGCACGGAGGAAACAACAACAAATACAGTACATTTTCTGGTTTCATTCTGTATCCAGACTGAGCTGTCCTCCTGCTTCGTCTCAAGCTGACTGTTAATGAATCTCCTCTCTCCGCGCGGCACACTCTCTCGACACTCCATTGTCATTCCTGTCTGTAGTGTCGTTGGGAATATAAGGGTCATGTGAACTCAGCGCCAGTGTGAGAATATGTTGTCTGAATTTGTCCCTTTCTGTTTAATGATGTCTTGTGTTTGGCTATCATACGCAATTAAATGAAATGCGTAATTACGCACAGGATGGTGATAAGGATACAACATTTAAATGATTATTAGCACATCCGTAATTGTTCTCAAGGTAAATTTTGCTCGAATTAAATTGTTTTCCTGCATTTATGAGTCAGCTTCTGGGGTTAGACGTTCATGCATCAAGCATCATTTGGCCTAAATCCGGATCAGAAAAGTTAAGCATTCCAGCTCCTTGAAAGAGTTCACCCAAAAATTAACATTCTGTTTTTGTTTGTCCACTCGTGTTGTTTCAAACCTGCATGACTTACTTTCTTCTGTGATACCCTTTTTCCAGCTTTTTCTTCCTATAACAATGAAAGTCAGTGGGGTCCAAAGTTGTTTGCATTCCTCAAAATATCTTTCTTTGTGATCTACAATAGAAAGAAGTCATAGAAACTGGAACAACCTAAAGGGTGAGACTATGATGAAGGGATATTTTTGTGTATATATCTGGCTGAAACATCCCTTTAAACACCTGCAAATGTGTCTGTTTTATGCCTATGGCTGAATGTTTATGAGCATTACAGTAATAAGGTTCTTCTGAGACCTTTAGCGTTAAAACATCTAATACAAAGAGCATGCCAAACATCACAACCGCAAAAGAGAGAGAGAATCCTAAAAGTGAAAATTATGTCTAGTGCACTCAACCAAATAGAGTCTGTGTATAAAACTGGCCAAAATTACAACAACTTCCACTATTCAGAAAAACACTGCTGTACTTTTGTATTGGTAATTGGTGCCTGTACATTCAGATGTTTTACGTTCTGATTCAAATAGATAGAAGGTTAATAAACATCCTCAAACATCAACAAAGTGTCTGTTAATCCGTTCGATGCTTGGTTTATACATAAAGAGCCTTCACAGGTGCACTGGAGATCCAACACGAGGAAGAACAGTAATATGAAACATAAACATGTCTTTTAGTTTATAAATAGCCACAGGTTTGATTAGCAGACTAATCTTTCATACATGTTTACCCAACACCCACTTACTGCAATTAAACGCCCTGGTGCTTGTCTTTCTAGGACTCTACTAATCTGGTCTGATTTGTTTGCCTAGTCTGATTTGTGGAAAACACATCTCTGTCTGCCAGCCCCTCTAAACCTGAAAGATTTACAGGCTTTGACAAAAGAGCAGAATTTTATGGTTGTTCACACAACCCATGAATTAAAATGAATCTGGAGAACACCTGAATTATTCTGGTTTAGTCTTGGATTATTTGTTTGAAGAATTTGACCGACCATTCGTCTGTGTTGTATATATAAATGTCATATAGCGCTGAGTGACGGTTCAGGGAGAAGTTGCAGAAAAACATGGGCCTTGATAAGCTTTTATTAGTCCATGTGTGTGCGTGTAAGTGTGATCTGATCCTCGTGATCATGTGAGGAGGCACAGCTGGTAGTTACAGAGTGAAAAACCGAGCCAGGGGGCTCACATCACTTTTCTCTCTCCTTCTCACTCTCCTCCTTGCTCATTTCTCTCAACTCCTCTGATGCTCTTTAAAATATAACAGAACACACACACACTGAAGCAGCTGGCTAACAGACCTGTCACACTGATTTGCATTGGAAGGCTTTCAGGGAGTCGGCAGTAGCAAACACACACACTCCAGTAATTACATGACATCATTTAAAGCATCTCCGTCACAGCAACTTTATTTCATCATTAGACCTCACGGACAACACGCTGCTGACACTCTGTGCAGCTACATCCTCACACTCAGTCTCCAACACAATCACACATCCCTGTTAAACATCGCCAGAAGTAGCTTATAGAATAATCCAGTCATTTAGCCCTCATGTTCTTTTGAGATACATTTTTTTTTGTTTTTATTGATGTCACAGACACGAATAGTGTAGTAAAATACAAATAATATGAAAACTTCCTTTTTTAAACTAAAACCCATAAGACATATTATTGATGCGTTATCAATCTGATGCATTGCAAAGTAGATAAACAGGTCTCAGATATGCGATTAGTATCAGTTTTAGTGTAAGAACCCGACCCAAGCAACAACCAGTTGTCAGAAACTGCAATAATAATCCAAAATAAAAGAGGTAAGATCGTATCTAAAGAGTACGAAGTGTGTACAGATTCAAACTCATTGCATTAATATTAATGCAATGATTACTTCAGACCTAGACTCAATTATATTTCACTGAAAAACTACTTACAGAGAAATAATACTTCAAAATACTACAGTAAAACCATAGCACATTTTTAAGGGTATTCTTTAGGGGAAAAACAAAACATATCTATAGTGACCCTTCCTCTGCTGTATGTCAAGATACATGTGGTCCCCTAAGGTGAAGACATTTGCAATGCAGTCTAACACACAGACACATGCTGTCCATCATTCATTATACCTTTTTCTCTAATGCACAGCACGCCTCAGCCAATCAGAGGTTAAAGGCCAAGCAGTTGGTTCCAACGCATGTAAAAGAGGAGACACCAACACATACACACTTTTCTAGCTGTTCTCAAAGACACCCAGCACAGAATAAAGGGAATGCAATAGATTTTCGAAGTGCAAACAAAGATAGTATGAGTGTACAATGTGTGGAGCATATACTGGCTTTCATGCATTAACAGTATGTGTGGTGTGCATTTGTCTACTTGTTCATTTGTGTATATTCTGTGAATGATGTTAAAACGAATTCACACATTAGCTTGTGGTGTTGTCATAATGATTTTGGCAGTTCAGTAGCTATAATAATAACAATAAAAATCACAACTGCACATATACCAGTTTTATTTTGTTAAAACTGATCCCCCCCCACTGCTCCAGGTGTGTGTTCACTGCTGTGTGTGTGTGTGCACAATTCTCACAACCCCTTGGGCATAAATGTAGCTTTTTAAAGGTTTCAAAGACACACACATCCTCTAACGAGCTGATGAGGTCTGCAGTGTTGACTAATTATGTGGCGTGTACTATGTGAAACTGTTCTGAGGCCTTTTATCTGCTAAGAGATGACAGCTGTCAGTCAGCAGGACCAAAATCTCTGGCCTCATCTGCAGAACTGTCAACAAGCACAACAGACACAAAAGCCCAGAGTACGTAAGAGACTTTCTGCCATTTAAGCTTCTGAAACTCAGTGTGTGATGTGTGCGTCGGAGAGAGTTTTCTGAGTGTTTCTTCAGTTCCTGCTGACATTTACCTTCTTATATCGTCTCATGTAATTTTTATGAGCAGTTGCTGCCCAGTGTTTGAGCTCTCTTCAGCTCGGGTGTGTGTGAACGCCTGTGTGAATGGATATGTGTCAGCGTGCTTTGTTGTGGGAGTGCAGTTGTTTGTAAGCATCTGATTATGTGATTGTGAGCATGTACTGTATGAAAGTGTGAACGAGAGCTCATGTGAACTAGAGTGTCATGTTTGTAATGTTATGCTTGGAATGAAGCCCACTATACTATAGGACAAGCCGATTAGAAAAGGGTAGATGCACAACTTTTGAACTGTATGGTATGTATTGCATTAGATTACTGTATAAACAAGATATAAAGCACATTCCTGTAGTTCAAGCAATGGAGCATTATGCAACAGTACGGTCATGGGCTTGTTTCCCATTGGGAATGATCAAATGTTATTGACCTCCAAACACTTTTATCATTGTGCATTATATTGATGTTATCATCACAAAACCAGCTACAAACTGACAAAGTAAACTCGCTTGATAGCTCACCTGGTACATTACTGCACTTGCTATGATCAAGTATCAATCACAATAAAAGAGTTTCAAGATTCTCTGAAACAAGGTGAAATGGCATGATTGCTTTAGCAAATGCTCTTTTATGTCATTTTTGGTTTATTTTGGGTTTTAGTGTAGGCGGTACGGTAGACCCTGTACGGCTGAAACAATGTATTTATTTACTTAAATACAGTTTTTTTCTTACTCTTAGTTCATAAATATATGTATATACACTTTAACAACACAATGTAACTCCTAATCAATCACACTTCTGTGAAATCAAACTGCCCACTTAGGAAGCAACACTAATTGATGATCAGTATCACATGCTGTTGTGCAAATGGAATAGACAACAGGTGGAAATTATAGGCAATTAGCAAGTCACCCCCAATAAAAAAGTACTTCTGCAGGTGGTGACCACAGACCACTTCTCAGTTCCTGTGCTTTCTGGCTGATGTTTTGGTCCCTTTTAAATGCTGGAGGTGCTTTCACTCTAGTAGTAGCATGAGACGGAGTCTACAACCCACACAAGTGGCTCAGGTAGTGTAGCTCATTCAGGATGGCACATCAATGCGAGCTGTGGCAAGAAGGTTTGCTGTGTCTGTCAGCGTAGTTTCCAGAGCATGGAGGGGCTACCAGGAGACAGGGCAGTACATCAGAAGACATGGAGGAGGCCGTAGGAGGGCAACATCCCAGAAGCTGCACCGCTACCTCCGCCTTTGTGCAAGGAAGAACAGGAGGAGCACTGCCAGAGCCCTGCAAAATGACCTCCAGCAGGCCAAAAATGTGCATGTTTCTGCTCAAACGGTCAGAAACGGACTCCATGAGGGTGGAATGAGGGCCTGACGTCCACAGGTGGGGGTTGTGCTTACAGCCCAACACCGTGCTGGACGTTTGACATTTGCCAGAGAACACCAAGATTGGCGAATTCACCACTGGTGCCCTGTGGTCTTCACAGATGAAAGCAGGTTCACACTGAGCACATGTGACAGACATGACAGCGTCTGGAGACGCTGTTCTGCTGCCTGCAACATTCTCCAGCATGACCGGTTTGGCAGTGGGTCAGTAATGGTGTGGCGTGGCATTCTTAAGAGGGCCATACAGCCCTCCATGTGCTTGCCACAGGTAGCCTGACTGCCTTTAGATACCAAGATGAGATCCTCAGATCCCTTGATTTTGTTGTCAGCACTTTCAACTATGTAATGAACAAAGTAATTAATAAGAATATTTAATTCATTCAGATCTAGGATGTCTTATTTTAGTGTTTTCTTTATTTTTTTGAGCAGTGTATATACATTGTGGCAAGCCGCCCAAGCACTTGTCAACGTCGCCCTGTCAACGGACTCAAATCAGCTGCACCTCATCAGCCTCGGCTGATCAGCCGTGGCTGCAGCTCATCAGGACAGCGCTTTAAAAGCAGCACGCAGAGAAAGCACGAGTGAGAACGCTCTCCACTTACATTGGAATGCTTACCGGTTTCTCTCTTTGCCATAGACAGCAGCCGCGACTGATCAGACGATCTCCCTGCACGGACACTTCACCGAAGAGTACAGAAGACGGGCACAAGCACCAGCACACCGGACATAGCACTTCTCCACACTCTTCACTGGATTCAACGGCTCTGTTATTTAATAAATCCACCCTCCAGTCTTTTTCACCAGTCCACGTGCTGTGTAATTCCTCATCTCCCCACAGGTGGTGGAGAATGCCGACAGATTGAGGAATACCAACCACACTCCAAAGAAGAAGAAAATTGACACTTTTTTTTTTTTTTTTCTATTCCTGTTTTCAGTTCCCCACACCGTGTCATCAGGCTTGTTGACGGCGCTCCTCTCCCGGCATGCTCAAATGCCTCTCAGAAGTGAGTCTCTGGCAGCACCAGATAGTAGAGCGTCCCACCAGGACCGGGTCGGAGAAGATCTTGCTGCTCTCCACTTCACCGCTGCCCAGCGTCTGATCCACAAGTTCAGGTGGCCCAGTTTTTGCCTAAACTCACCAGCAACGATGACGTCAAACTTTATCTACAAATGTTTGATACAATCGCTGGTCGCGAGAACTTGGACCGGCATGACTGGGCATGGGTGCTGGGGACCCTTCTGATTGGGGAAGCCCAAAGGGCTTATTTCATGTTGTTGCCTGCCACGGCAGACGACTATGACACCCTCAGGCCAGAGATCCTTGGTCAGCTCGGCCTGTCGAAAATTGGCGCGACCCAGCTCTTCCACAGCTGGGAATATCAGCTTTGACCATGCCCAGGCGTCCTGGCGTCGAACAGCAAGAGAGATGGTGATTCCCCCTCCCAAAATTCGAACCCATTCTTTGAAGCGTTTCAACAGGTCACGGGAGGGGGATCATTCGCCCGGGCCCAGCGGAAGACGATTGCCTTAAATAGTCATGGAAAGCAAAGACCATCAACCATCGTCCCACCGTCTTCCGCACTTCATTGTCCGAAACGGCCTGTTGTATTGTGTCGCCGAGCAGAGGGATGAGGTAAAAGTGCTGGTGGTGGTGGCGAAGACCAAAACGGACACAGTCCTCGAAACTGGATCACTGCCACCCCATGGCCGGCCACCTAGGGGCTGCCAACACCTCTGTGATCGGTTCCACTGGCCAGGCCTCGACGGAGAGGTAAACCGGATTTGTCAAGGGTGCCCAACCTGTCAAAAGACAGCACCAAAAATGCCTCCCCCCAGCCCACTCATTCCACTCCCGGTCATTGAGGTACCCTTCACGATCTATTGGCATGGATCTTGTGGGGCCGCTGCCTAAGTCTGCCCGTGGTCACGAACACGTGCTGGTGATCGTCGACTACGCCACCAGGTACCCCGAAACCCTGAAGTTGTGTACTAGAGTCTGCATCCCAGCGGAGATACTGACTGACCAATTGACCCCTTTCATGTCGCGGCTAATGGCTGACCTCTGCCGGGAGGTGCCGTGGAGAAGGAGGCCCTTGCCATCAAGTGGGCAGTCCTGAAGCTCCGTTACTACCTGCTAGAATTGGCCCGCGCTAAAGAGACCAACGCCAGGGTCCAGCGGTGGTTAGACACCAGATAGAGCACTTCTCCACACTCTTCAATGGATTCAACTGCACTGTTATTTAATAAATCCACCCTCCGGGGCCTTTTTTACCATTTCACGTGTTGTGTAATTCCAAATCTCTCCACAACATGCATATACATATTTGTTTAAATTGCACCCATGTTAAGTATAGTTAAAACTAATGCTTTAAAATAGCCAAACCAACTATTTTAAAATGTTAAAATATCTTAAAAACACCATTCAGCACATTTATATCAGCTCTTTATTATATGGCATACAGGTTAGTCAGGTGTATCAATTTTACACATTATTTGTGATGCTTAAAATGTTGTTAGCAAATAATATTGTATTCTGTGAACATATTCATTCTTATTTGTGTGCCTGGTATATTGAAAATGCAAAACATGTCTCATGACAGTGTATAATGACTTACAGTACATGAATGATAAAAATGATACCATATTTTAAAATTAGTGTTGAAATTTGGGGAAAAGAATATTAGTCTTAGGTTGGTTAAAATTTTTTATTGTTAAAAAAAAAAAGAAAAAAAAAAAGGAATGTTCCATGTTACCTCTACCTCATCTAACTTTCTTTCACCATCAAAACTGCCACGTTTAGCGTTTTACAAAAAGTGTCTTATACTGTAATTGCAAACCAACCCTGAAGCAGATATTGCGCTTGCAGTTTTGCACACTTGTTCTGAAGATTCTGTATATTCATGAACATTTCAGTTGGTGGACCACTAATCTGAATGATTGCAAGTTATCTATCTCATTTTATGAATAATGAGGAGACAATCTCTATTGTAATTACATCCTCTGGACCAAAAAAAATCCACCTTTTTCCACCCCTGTCATTCTCTCTGTATTTAATATCACACATCTTGTACTGTGTTCTGTTGTAATCATACATCATGTGATTTGTGTGCATTTTTTTCTCTCTGCTGTCCAGCATGCGGCGTTTCAGCCCGAGGCAGCTCATCATGGCGACTGAATTATGGCTGATAATGCTGAAATAAATCTGGGATGCTGAGGCGCCCATCTTCTGTCCTTTTCGGCCTCGATCTTCGTTGCTGCGGTCTGCCTGTCACATCTCTATTCATGAGGCTTTTACATAATGAGCTGTTACGGAGTTCTGGGTGATCTGTCATCAAGAGAAGCAACCCCCAGGGCTCTCACTGGACTCCTAACTTCACACTTCACGCCATGAGTATGTGTGTGTGTGTGTAACCTCAGGAATTTCCCATTATCCTTAAACATCATCACTGAAGCCCAGGCCATCCTCAAGCCAAGTCTCATTCTTTCTCTTTTTAAAACTACCTTGCTAGCTGCTTCTGTCAGAAATGTAGTTTTAATATGTGTTTCCAGGCTTTAAAGTCCAACTGCAGCTGATGTTTATTACCAAAATCTGTTACAGGAGTCATTTTAGCTCTCAGTTTTTAATCCAGGCCTCATGTTTCACGACATGTCGTCTCTTTTCAAAGCATATCAACCTCCAAAAATGCTAAATCTAAACTAGACAAGACATTGTCTAGCTGGAATATTCCTTATTCATGTTTAACGTGTTAACATGGATACAGACCAGGAGAGAAACAGTGAATTAATTAAATGCATATTAAATGCTAATATTATGAGGAGGAATTGACTTGAGGCCAGATCTGAGGGAAGTTAGAAGTGATTGATAACTGAAGCTGAACTATGCCCTTGTGAAAAAAATAAGCATGCTATGTACGTGAAATCTTTAAATTCTGTATCTTTAAAAAAAAAAAGTTTTTGCTGATAGTTTTAATAAAATTAAAGGCAACTTAAGTGCACTCAAAGAGAGACACTTTCATGACTATGGTTCCTAACTCACTTAAGTGCGTAATGTACAATTTAAATGCCTACTTATTTTATTGTACTTTAAAGAGGTAAATGCACAGGTGCATCTCAATAAATTAGAAATTTATTAAGATGCACCTGTATTTTAATGTGTGACTAATACTAAAGCACCAGTACTAGATCAAGATTTGAACAGCTGTGTGCTTTCTGTATTACATATTAAGTAAATAAATGACAATAATAGAATAATGACAAATCACGAACCAGTCTGAATATAAACACTTGCTATAGATGTACTGTAGTGATATTGTAGTGACAAGCCAAAAACACAATTCGAAAAATGTATTCATGGGGTACTCTCTTATTATATAATTTTTATACATTTTGAGCACCAAAAAAAAAAAAAAGTTACGGACTGCAGCTTTAAGCGGGTTAAAAAAGCACTCTAAAAAATGTGTTTAAAAAAGGTATGCTAAAGGCAATGCAAATCTAGCATTGATATATATTACAAATGAACTCTGAGCGTAAAATATGATTGAGTGTGTGTATGAGAAAACAGAGTTAAAAATAAATGTTGCCTGCAGATGCACAGACAGTGACTCTGGTACCAGCTGCATCTCCCTAAGCACAGGCAGTCTGTGACACACACACACAAACACTGTCCTCTCACTGTGACTTACAAAGTTTAGACCCATAAGCTCTCTATCATAGGCTTTCCTAAACATGTTTCTTCTTTTTTTGTATAGAGCAATACTGTAGAGCCCAGATGTTGGAATAAATCAGAGATATACTGATATAATGTTTGTGTGGGATTGTAATCTAGTGGAGGACAGACACAGAATTAGCAGAGACATTCCACTGAAAGGAACAGCTCACAACTGATGGGAATTCTTTCATTACTAATTGAACAACAAGTCATTACTATCTTTCGATTTTATTTCTGATGCAAGCTTTAGGGGGGAATTTCTAATTTAAGACAAGCTAATTGTTATTTTCTTCATCTGTTTATCCTTTCATCCATGTATGCTTTCCCTCAGGGTCTCGAGGGATGCTGTTGACTTAAAAAATAATATATAATTAAATAGAAAATGTGTAAGAAGCAATTTGTTTGTGCTCATGGGCACGCTGAACACAATTTGAGCCAATCACCTGACCCATAAATGCCATGTGACTAATAGCCCTGCAGCCACAGGACAATGACCTCATGATACACTGATTGGCTGATGGCCCTAGAACACACAGTCTCAAACCCCTCTCAGTAATGACATCAAAGACAAACAAATCTATTCCATGCTTCCAGAAACCAGTAAATGCTATTATGTAAACACTGTATTGGTATAGCATGCAAAAGTAATTGAGTAATAATTATTTTAATGGCCATATGTGTGGATTCAGGTGAAGACGCATGAAAAGGAGAAGAGGCATGTTTTGCATTTTATATTGTAACAGCTATACGTGTATTAGGCATAATTTACCCCAAAATGTACAAATTCAACATACTACATAGAGTAGAGCTGCACGATCCTGGATAAAATGAGAATCTCCTTTTTTTTTGTTGCTTAGAATAAAGAACGATTCTGGAGAACTTTTTTATTTTAAATATTTACACCTGAACATTATGTTATCACAGAGCAATAACATAATACATAATACTCTTTGCTTTAAATTTAAACTTACTGTATGTAGGATTGACACTGAGTGGTTGAACTAGGTATTGCAGTTCAAATTCAAAATATTGGGCATGGGTTTTTACACTGGGGGCCTGTACCATGATGGTGGCTAAACAAACTCAGAGTTACAGGATTAGTTTTGGGTTGACAAATCTAAACCGAT
>JAUMHG010000047.1:2005830-2016070 GCA_032359395.1 Enteromius anoplus | reverse complement strand
CTGCCCAAACGAACAGCACCAAGTAGGAAAACGAACTCTAGTGCGATTCAACCGAACTAAATGAGGCAGGTGTGAAATCACCCTTAGTGTTGGGTGAGGGAATGGGGTTAGGATTACTATTGATTTCAACGAGGGGAGTCATAATTCGGCACACCGGCATAACAAGAACATCTGGCCGCTGCTTGCGTGTTATCTCGAGATCAGACGAGTTATGCTCATCTCCTGTCCTTGAGAATATAATTGGCTGAATCGTATAAATGCTGGATTAAGATCATGTGGGGGATCGAATCGAGATCGATTCGATTGTGCAGCTCTAATAGAGAGTTCAACAAATATAATCAGCATTAAACAAAACAAACCAATACCCCAAAGCATTGTCCTTGGTTTACCCTACTCAGTTTTCATCCAGGTATTCATTCATTTCAGTCCTCACACTGTAACAAGCATAAGGTTAGAGTCTTCTTTGGGACAACCGAAAGGTTTCTCCAGCCAGGTTCAACCTGGCAAAAAGGTTTCAGCGTTGCTTTTAAACAGCAGATGTAAGTCAATTCTCCTAGTTCCAGACTCCTCAGACACTTAAGTCCTTTAACCAACAAACATAGCCATGTGCTACAAACGCTATTTACCAAAACCAAATATCATGAATTTTTACTTACAGATGAGCTCAGAACTATAAAGTTCCTCAAACAGAGTCCATAGGCTCAAATCAAAATGAGGTAAGCTCCTCCAAAAAAGATAGAGAAGTAACTTCCTGCCATATCTTCTTCTTCTTCTTTTGGTTTTATGGCGGGTTGCAAACCAACTTAAAGGTGCATACTGCCACCTACTGTGATGGAGTGTGACGAGAATTAACTATTCCCCCCTAAATCCTATTATATAATCCACTGTTCTTAATAAATCTCATGACTGCATTTATTTGTTCTCCAGAATTTAGACCATCCTTTAAAAAACTGTTTATGGTGAACTCCTGGCACCCTAATGCTTGTAGTTTTTCTTTAAAAATCTTTCTTTCTTTTTCATATCTCTTACATTCCCTCAACACGTGTTCTACAGACTCTTCCGTCAAACAGACTTCACATAAACCTGTGCTATGCTTCCCTATAACGTGTAGCGTATTATTTAGATTTGAATGTCCTGTTCGTAACCGTGTAAAGATAACCTGATCTCTTCTTCTTAAGTTGTGAACTATTTTGCTTATTGTGAACTATTTTGTAATAGTGCCGACCTGTGTGACATGAATCCCAGAATATCTGCCATTTTCTATTACATGCCTTTAAAATTAACTGTTTTCCTTCTGATCTCCTGCCATATCTTCTTCTTTGCTACTTTAAAAAGGTGGATTCCCCCATTACTTAACAGAGCGCCCCCTACTGCCCAGGTAAGCAATGGCAGTGCTAAGAAAACTACTGGTACATACTGTAGGTAACTGTTGTCACTGACACGGGTGAAGAAGTAAAAGTGTTTTTTTTTTAAACGTACACCTTTAAAAAATATATTAAAAATGTGCAAATCCAATGCAGTTGTTTCAGATTCTTAATTGTGTGTCAGTTACAGTTAGGAAAACAGTCAGTTTCAATTTGTATTTAAAGCTAAGAAATATGTACCAACAAGTACATATCACGGCAGTTTCCAATACAAATGAATAGACGCAGTAAAACTCCTGATACCTTTTATTCCTTTTCACACAAATTTACAATGTTTTGTACAATAAAGCGTAATTTTACAAAAACAATATTATCATGCTGGGATATTTGAAAACTGATGCGTTTGAGCGATACCATTACACATCCAGCTTCACATGGGTTTTAATAGACGGTTGGTTGGTTCAGTAGCTTACGGAGTATGGCGTTACACTTAGGCTTAGGTTCAAGTATGTGTATAACTACGGTTCGATAAAAAAGTTCAAATCTGCATATAAGGAAGTTGAAACAAATGCCTTTGATATCAGTTTTGCGTTTGTTAACACTATCAGGTAGAATTAGGGTTGGATTTGGTGTAGGGCAAATTTCCAACATGATAGACTGTTTTAGCGACAGCCCTTGGAAATGTGAATTCTGAACTGTTGCAATTTGTAACTGAAACAACATAAAATACAGCAATATGTGCCTATATCAACGTAATAAAAATGTGCAATGGTTCACGTTTTGAACCTGTGTTTTAGCACCACTCTCTTTTTGAAACTGTAGAGAAGTGTGCAGTAAGGTACATAAAATGGTGTTGCACAGAGACATCAGTGGTTCAACCGTAGTTTTACAAAGCTACAAGAATACTTTTTGTGTGCAAAGAAAACAATAACAACATCATTTATTTAACAATACATCACCAGGATTTACTGTCTTCCTCCATTTTGGAAAGAACCTCAGAATGTTATCCATGTAATCACTGTTGTTTACATTCAGGATAAAGCGCTCACATAAAAAGTATTCTCACAGATACTTTTAAAAATACTTTTAAGATTTTAAGTACACTATACAGTATGTGCTCATGCAATAGTCAAGTGTATTTTACAAGGCACTCCATGACCAGCAGTCAACCCGACAGGGCAGTGATGATCTTCCTGTAACAGCCTTTTTGAAGGAGGAAAGGCACACTGGATTTATGGCTGCAGTGTCGAGATATCATGAATGTCAGGTGCACGTCATTATGCGCAGCCATCAGCCCTGTTGTCCTGCCCCTATTGGCCAATTACACCTGTCATGATCCCGGTCCTGCCCTGGTTATAGGAAGAGGCTGATCTCCTGTCTCAGTTACGGTGTGCACGTAGAGTAAAGAATGGTGTGTGTGTGTGTATGTGAGGGTTTGTGGAAGAGGGGTTTGGGGGGGCATGCTGTCAATCAAGGTAAAGAAAGAGCTATATGAATTATACATGTACTTAGAGCTGAACCTTACAGACCCCTCTCCAAAACACACACACACACACACACACACACACGTATATTACCCTCTGTATGTGTATGTGTGTGTGTGTGTGTGCAGCTGATCTGTCTGTCCCTTAATGCCTCTGTCTCTCTCATTAGCTAAAGGCCACTTACAGCTGACCTCTCTTAAGCTCAATAAGAGTTTCATTATGGTAATTATACACACAAGACCTGAGAGTGACTGTGTGTGTGTGTGTGTGTGGCAGCAGACACCTTCACACACTAGGCATTAAAAGTAGATTTGGTAAGTATGCAGCTGCTCTGCTTCATTGGCTGGCAAATTGTGTTAACAAATTATTATGTCACGTAAAGATAAGAGGTCACCCGTGAGTGGTATTCTACAATAAAACTATTACTTTTTTTTGTACTTTTCTTTTGACTAATTTAAAAATATGCTGTAATTAACAAAGTAGACCTTGAGGGAGTTGAGAAACCCTAAAAACAACTGAATCATCTGAACTAGCACACAAACCTAAAAATACACCAACAAGTGTCACAAGGCTCCCTTAACATCTTTTCTGTTCCTGCATAGGTCATTGAATTCAACATATGCAGGTGCATTGCTTTCCACGCTATATTCATGTAATCCCTACAAATATATCAAGGTCTAAATGTAAGATGAATTGAATAAAAGACCACTTTTAACACCCCAAATGGCCTCTGCGGGTGCTTTGTGATGCTTGCATTGACTAATGTGCCTGTGCTGTATTTCAGAATAATATTAGTAACATAATTTGTGGCATGGTGAACAGCCTTGGAACATCTTGTTTTTCACAAGGAAGAGGTACGAACACATTCAGCGCCTTCTCCAGAGATTGAAAAACACCATATTGCTGTCAGGCTGATAAAATGTGTTTCTTTTACTAAGCAAGTCTCCTTCTTGTGGCTTTCTGGCAGTGGGATTCAAACGGTCCAGGATTGGCCTCAACCCAATACATACCATTGGTTTATATAGAGTTTGTATAGAATATAGACGTCCTTCAGGCACATTCACTGTTCGTGTTGCAAGATTGGCACGCAGCTGTAGGTGGCAGCAGTAAGTGCAGCATCATGTGGAAAACAGAAACCTTCCTTTATACCTCAACCTACAAGACGTCTAAGTCATAATACAGAAGAATTCTAAACAAACTAAAACTATATTGTAAATAATAATAACTAATGTTGTTTATTAAAACAGAGTGCTGCAGCTGTAACATCAAAACACAGTGTTTCCTTGAGATTGTTGTGTGACGAATTAGCCTTCAGCTTCATGATGCCATTGAAAACCCTTTTTTTGTCTAAATAGTTCTAAATGGATCTTTATCTAACCAAAAACAGTTCTTCTTTGGCATCGCTTGTGAAGAACCCTTTAAGCACCTTTATTTTTAAGATGGTGTTGTCTAAGATGTTTCATACATTATCTCTTTAATATGAATGAAATGCAATTTAAATGTAAAATTCTAAATATAAATATTATCCCTTCATATTACACAAAGGTTCAAAAATCGTTAAAACGTCACAGCTCAGTAAACACGTACAATTAGTTGGTTTCAGAAGAAACTGAAACTGACTGTCAGCAGAGACTGTGACTTTCAGACTAAAATAAACAAGAACAAGGGTAAATGTGACCAAAATTGACCAAATCAGCATTTTAGCCACAGAACACAAACAGAATAAACATTCATAAACCCTTCATATTTACTGTGTGATCCACCACCACAAGCATTGTGTGGTTTTGCATTTCTGTTATTTTGGAAAACTGTAGTTGTTGAAAGGTATTTAAATGTTGACATTAAAAATATACAAATATTGAAAAAAAATGTGTTATATAAAATATGTATGTTTAATCTTACAATAAATAAAACTACAATAAGTTATAACTAATAATAGCACATTAAAATAGATCTTAAATTATATTATCTGACACTTACTGTACATAAAGTACGTCTTTATGGAAAAAAAGCATAATAAGCATTGGAAACACTTCAAAAAGGGAACACATATTCACTATTTATTCAGAGAATCCCTTCAGTAAACTATTATTTGCTGCTTATTATCACTTTGTACGCTATCAGAAATAAAGGTACAAAAGCTGTCACTGAGGTGGTACCTATTAGGTTCAAATATGTACACATTAACTGCTTATATGTAACGTAAAGGTACCAAAATGAATCCTTTAGATACAAACATGAACCATTTGAAAAGGTACCACCTCAGTGACAGCTTGTGTATTTCTGGGAGTGTGTGGTAGTAAAGTCTAGGTTTTAATAACCTTTTCTTTAAAATATTGCCATGCAGAATAATGTGTTAATTTGTGCTTCATAAGTACTAATAAACAACCAGTTTGTTGGTAAAATGTGTGCTAATAAGCAACTAGTTAATAGTGAGAATTGTAACAAAGCATTAGCTGTGGAACAACACAGTTTCACTCCAACTTGTCACATTTTGACACTTGGTTAAAACCCTTTTTGAAGGTCAAGGTACCACTTTTTAGTCTCTTTTCAACGTCAATGTGACAGTCCTCCGTTGTTTTAAATAGGAAACCTTTGGCATCAATGTGCCGATGCAATATATGCCGATTATTTTAATCTTATAAAAAGATATAGTGGGTAAAAACATTGGCATTAATGCATATTGGGGTGTGATTTCAAAAAATGCTGCTTCAAGAATCCTTACATCAACGTTGGTTGTGAAATGATCGTGATCCATTGCATCATGCTGTGTCTTGACAAAGTGACTTGACAAAGCATCAAAATGTGACGAGTTGGAGTGAGACTGTGGGGAAACAGGGACTTCAGACCAGGGAAAAATGACTTTGGCTTTAAACAGTGCATTAAAAGGTATTTGTATGATTGGGAAATTTTTAACGGAAATACATTAAGGTCCTTTATACGTATAAGATGCCAATGACACTTTTTTAGATGCTTAAATTAATCGTTTTATCAGTGTTAAGCATTAATTATTCACTATCTTGTCCTTTACCAACAGAAAGTTCATGTTTCATGAGGATCTTAGTACAAACCAAATTTCAATGTTTTATTGCAGATTTGTTAATGTAGCGGTCGTCCCTCTGCGCTGTGTATTTTTTTTTTTTTTTAGTGTATAAATAAAGGACTGTCCACACAAAGCTGGGTTTTGTGGCAGGTGATTTAAATTCAGTACCTATATTCATGAACAAAACCAAAACAGGCACAATTGCTTGTTGTGCGTTACCTCTTTTCACTTATAGCATCGCCAGAAAGAGGACGAACCAATCATAACACACGTTTACAACACACATTTACATTATATACAATGACATTATAATAAAAGTATGATAGTATATATAGTTGTCACGCCCCTGCACTGTGTTTGTTGTTGGTTTTCCCCATGTGCTCTCTGTGACCCAGTTTCTGTCTTAGTTGATTATGTCCAGGTGTGTCTTGTTAATTAGCGTCATTGTCTGCCCTATATAAGTTCCTTTCAGTTTAGTTCATGTTGTCGGATCATTACATGTGTTACGTTCGTGTGTGTCAACCCTTCTGCCTACCTACCTGCCTGTCTGTAAACTTTGTGAGTATTAAAAGAACTGTTATATGAAGAATTTGAGTCTCTACTCGTACCTTCCGGCACCAGAACCGTGACAGTTCTTTTGACAGTGGCAAGTCTTTATTATGAATAAAATTTGACAGAAATTTGGTTTCCGCTGGT
The DNA here is from genome assembly GCA_032359395.1 of Enteromius anoplus. Taxonomy (NCBI): domain Eukaryota; kingdom Metazoa; phylum Chordata; class Actinopteri; order Cypriniformes; family Cyprinidae; genus Enteromius; species Enteromius anoplus. The sequence goes on along the minus strand of JAUMHG010000047.1, from coordinate 2,009,483 downwards.
CCTTATTAAGGTAACTTAGCGTTCGTTAAGCCACGTTAAGCTGCTTTCATTGTAATGGACTTCTATGGGGGAGAAAACGCTTAACGTGATATTATTAATATCAATAATATTAATAAATATTAGCAAATTGTGTGTCCACTAGGGCTAGGGCTATGTATGGATTGTATAGAGGACATGTCCTTAATTAAAGCAATAAAACAGTCGTGGTTCGGATTTTATAAACTGTATGAAATTCACTGTCTGCCTTTGGTCCAAGTGAACGTCTTGTGTGTAGCAGCTAGCGACAATAGCCTAATATTAACGTTAGCCGAATGCTGCCATCATCAGTTAACATATATTTATATATATATTTTCTCTGGCAATGTCTGTGTTTATGTTCATGTGTTTGCTTGTCATAGTATCAAATGTAGTAGACGGGCATGTTTTTGTGAGGGCTAGATTCTACCCGTCTCAGAGGAAAAAACGAGGAGCCTCATAAAAAGAGTTTTTCGTCTTCCTTCTTCGTTAGCAGGGAAGGAGTAGAAGGATAAATAAGGCTGCTTTTGAGCATTGCAAGAACAGTAAAATACAACAACTCTTGCCTGATGCTTGCGCTATCTTTGTTGTTTACCTGGTTACCAGTATTAGAACATACCGGCATAGCAGGGCGTAAATACGTTTACACAACAATTGCGTATTTCCTGGTGCAAAATGCGGAAGTTGTGAAAAAGGTCTGTTTATACATGGACTAATCAAACACACCTGGACAAACATGGCTGGCAGAGGATGAAACACTGATGAGGAAGGCGGGGTTAGAAATGAGGAGAAGACACGAGGGAGCTGACAGGTAAATAAACATACAGAATACATGGACTAGAAACATAAACACAGAACATGGCAAAACTACACACAGAGGAACAAGCGTACGGCGTTACAATAAAGTATGAAAAGCTTTTATATTATTAGTAATATTTCAAGATGAATACTGACAGGACTCAAGTAACTACAAAGTAACTGTTAACTGTTTCAAATAAGTTTTTTTAGGCTTTTGAGGAAATTTTATTACTAAGAACTAGGGGTGTAACGATAGGCGGATTTGTATTGAACCATTCGGTATGAGTGGGGCACTAAAATTAACCGTGAAAATTCTGACTGCACCGGCCCAACCCCCTTTACGATTGTAACAACTGGCTGTTGTTCATTAAGACGTGGGCGAATTGGAGCTAAGCTGTTCTAGAAAACTTTTCACTACTTGCTTGCTAGCAGGGTGATAGTATCTACACGCGCCTTTACTGGAGGTCTTTGGAAACAGCCTTGGCCCTAACACCGCTCGTCACTGAGAGACCCTTTAAGCAGGTGCACAACCACTCTAACCCAACAGAAGGCGGCACTAACCTTTTTCACCAGTTTCTTACACACACTGTTAGTATTTCATCATTCAAGCCGACCGGGAAAAGTCCCAGCTCTCCCAATTGCCACTCCGCCCCTGGACAAAAACTAGAAACACGCACATTACACGCGGCATTCAGGTAGACATTTCCAACAGATTCGAACAGGGCAAAACAATCGATCGGTAACAGTGATCGATACATTTATTGCGTGGATTTAAATGCGGGTTTTAATAAAAGCTAAATGTTATTGAGCCCTCATAGCACCCTCACAGAACAGAAAGATTGTGACCTTCTTTAGCTGAAGCACAACAGCGGCCCGTATGTTGAAGACACAATCTGCGCTGTCTGAAGAAAATGTGGACACTCTCATCTTTCTGAAATAAAAAAAACTTGAAATAGAGTTCCATTTTAAAAATATATATATTTTCTTTCTATTAGTTTGTAACTACTACAATATTACATTTCATGTTTTATAAAGAGCATTTGGTTTTGGTTATAAAGGAGGTTTTGTTTTATTTGCTGCTCAGAAGAAACCCCAGACGATATGTGAAGTATAGCTCCATTGTTGTTCACAGTAGAAAAAAAGATCATACTTTTGTGATAGTTTTAATAAATAAAAATGTGGGGGGAAAAAAATCAAAGAAATTCTCTTTTTTTATTTTTGCTGTATCGAAAACATACCGAAACGTGACATTATATTACTTTCCAGTTCTGAATGACATATTACTTCTACCTTTATCAGAGAAAATTAAGGCGAAGGCTATAAAATCCACATTTATTAACGTTTAACATTTAGACATTGTTATATGTTTGACCTGTTTTTGGTACTTTATGATCCACTCACTGTCTGCCGCTGGCCGCTTGGTACTTTAAAAAACATAAACTTATATTTAAAGAATAAAAAATTTCTAAATTAGCTGAATAAAAAAACTGAACAAAATATAATCATTCTGCCATTAAACTCCAACTAACTAAGTCAAACTATTTTAACAGCTGAAACAGCAGTATAAGACGTTTTGGTAGAAGGGGAAAAAGACGGGCTCGGGTCGGGCTCGGGCTGGTAATTCTGACAAGCTGTCAGACACGGCCGGGCTCGGGCCTGAGTATCAATTTGAGGCCCAGGCAGGGCTCTACACCCCTGCTAAGAACATTAAAACAATTAAAAGGTAAAATATCTAAGACATTACATTGGGGGCTAGAGAGTGACAGATGATATTGATATGCATTTTATGTTGCTGTCTGTTGTACTGTTCTAAAGATATAACTGATTTTTGTTTCACTGAAGTGTGTATTAAATACACCATATTACAATGAAATGATGTATAGCTTGAACTTCAATTATCTCAAAATTAACACACACACACAGTCAATGTTAATCAACGTGAAATGGCTCAAACACACTCGACAGTGTACTAGGGCACAATGTCCTTGTGATACAAACATCCAAGCATGGTCAAACATAGAATGACACTTTACTGTGATTATCATGATTCATCTGTTAAATATAATGTTAGCTATGCCGAATCTAATTTCACTGCTCTCTCGTAAAAACTTCATAGGAAATACACTGCCCATCATGGTAAATCTCACAGTATTCAGAATCAGGCCCACTTCACCCCTAAATCCAAAAATATCAGACAATGTATTTTGACCAATAAAACTTGTCACTAGTTTTAGTAATTATAACTATTTAATTAAGCTGTGTCTTTAAACAGTTTGCTATTTCTGAACCATAATGTGTTGAATGAATACACTAGACATTGAAATACATACAGTAGTGCATAGTATAAGTGTTACAAATGTGTTATTACGGGTTAGTTACGGGTTAGTGCTGCTATACAGCTACACAAAGCAGTATTATAATTAATGGGGAAATGGACTTGCCAACTGGTACAGTAGCTTCTAAAAGCTACGGACTACACAACTTAAAGCAGATACTGTAAACTGCTGGTTTAGATAAGTCTTTAGCTACAAAACAAGCTAGTAACAAAAAGGACATAATTACGCTAAAGCTATTTAAAGAACTACATCATGTTAACAATCAGATGACATGTTTTAATGAGGCACCACAGAATAAGAAAACACTGTTGTCCCTAAATGTCTGTTTTCATTTGGTCTGAGGGACTCTGCCTACTGCCAGTTTAACTAACAGTATTTCAACACTCAGGTTGGCCAGTCGTTGGAAAAAATGCAGGAAAATTATTATTCAATCAATCAATCAAATTTTATTTATATAGCGCCATACAACAACCTAAAGGTGCCCAGGGCGCTTTCCAGTATAAA
>JAUMHG010000047.1:1983464-1994124 GCA_032359395.1 Enteromius anoplus | reverse complement strand
AAAGGGTAATCTAAACACAAGTCCAGAACAAAAATTCTTAAAAAGGAGAATGTGAATGTACTATATATATATATATATACACACACACACACACACACACACACCCTGTATATATATTATTTTTTCTCAACATGAAATCAAATTTCTGCTTGAAAATGATTAAATACAATAAAATAATAATAGTAATAAATTAAGCAAGTTAATACACAGATTTCTGGAATTTAAGTCTGTTTCATTCAGTTGTGACATTTCTATTTCTTAATACTGACTGTCATCCAATGTTGTATATCAGTCTGCTGGTCCAAGTAACTTTAAAACCTTCAGAGTTCTGCAATTTTAATGGTTGTACTGTGTGTGTGTTATAGAGTTAAATACTGAGAAACCAGTAAAAAAACGCTACTGTACTCCTGTACTCATACTGTTTTTCCTGCTGCTGATTGGACTGAATGTTTTTCTGGCCTATAAAGGTGAGATGTACCAAAAATAAAGTTACCTTTAAAAAGCTTTTCATCTCTGTACATACAAATGATCCAACCAAGTGCCATTTAAAAGAACATGATTACAGGTTAACTTTACAAGCAATTTTTTTATTTAAAATAATAAAAGTATAGAGCAACTGCAATAAGTATTGTGACCTTTTGAGGATCTCAAACTTTGTTGGATCCATTTATGATTAAGAAAATGAAAATTCTGTAATGAATTATTCACCCCTCAAGTTGTTTCAAGAATGTAAGAAATGTAGTGAAACGCTATAGGTTTATAATATATATTGCTATATATATGTAATGCAATGAAATTGATACTTTATTAATATTAGCCTATGTTTTTTTAGCCACTGTACATTTCATTTTATGCAATGATGTAAGCTAGCTTGATTTCTGTTGTTCCATAGTTAAGTTAGATTTTTACAAATTATTATAATTATTTACGATAATTCTTTATGTAGTCTTCACTCTGGAGGCTTGGGTTCACCATCACTGTACATCAGATGATTACAAAACAGAGAAACTCAAGACTGCTGAAGGAGTCAATCTGGGCAGCTCCAGTTCAGATCAGGTACACACACTAATGAACACATATACGCAGAGAAAGGCATGTTTAGAGAAAACTGAAGGTTCTATGTTTGTGTTTGTGTGTGTGTTAAACAGGAGTGTTTCTCTGATATGTGTGGGAACAATGGGACTCTAGAGAAACTAAGAACTCAACTAAACCAGCTCAACATTAGTGCACAAAGAGGTACACACACACACACACACACACACACACACACACACATATGCACATCAGGTTTCCATGTTTCATGTGGATATTGGATGTAATGATTTTAAACTGCACACATACAACAAGTGCATTTTATATGCCTTTAAGGAAATCCTACCCCTACCAACCTTTCCGCATTCAACAACATACTGTGTAATATAATGAATATCAGACACACACATGCACATATTTTAAAATTCCTACATGCCCGGCACTATTCATCTGCCATGATTTCAGTTCAGTTCAGGGGTCATGAAATGCATTATCTGATCTTTACATTTTGCATCTTAGTTTGCATTTTTTTCTGTATGTATATATACAACTTTTATTTAACTTGTTGTTCAACTGCAATAAACATTTTTTTAAAATGTCAACCTCAATTATAGAAATCGGCAAATTAAATATAAATTAGAATGTTTTTGTTTGTCAGTTTAGATTTTTCTTTTCAGGACTGCCTTAAAGCCAGGAGTCACCATAGATATGTCCCAGAGAACGGAGTTCACTTTTATCCTTTCTATTTTATAGCCTTGGTTTGTCCACCTGGTCCTCCTGGTCCAGCTGGCATACCTGGATTAAACGGTAACTACTTCCATGCCTTGAAAACATTGTCAGTCAGTAACTCCAACCTCTCTATCACTCTCATTTAACGATAGTAACATTAGAAGAAGTTGTTTTATGTTGAATTTGTCCAGTAGTTGTCGGCATGAGGCCTCCGGGTCATGGCACCAGTGTAACAGGTCCTATTCCAAATCACTACAACAAATCCCTGTCCACAGTTTAAGTGATAAAAATTATGATAAGAGTAGCAACAGAGCACAGTGACCAGAATAGAGTCAATCATTTTCCCCATTCCTTCACCAATCTATGTGTTTTCAGCTCTCCCTGCTGGTCAAAAGAGACATAAACACTGAACTTAAGCTGCATTTTGACCTTTGGTGTCTAAGATCCTTCATCCCAACATGTGTGTGAATAGCATTTTTGACATATTGATCAGTATTTATAATGTGTTCTACATCAGGTTATCCTGGGGTGCCAGGGATGAAGGGACAGACTGGCTCACCAGGTTAGTCTGTTTTTTCTATATCTGTCTGAATTTGTGTGGGTGTAGCATTGTGACCTGTGCTTATTTTTCCATAAATTTGAACATCATGTATTGGCTCAGCAAATAATTGTTAACGGATACGCTGCTTTGCTGCACATAAGGAAAATGGTGCATCTTAATTGAAAATATGAATTTCCTCTCTTTCAGGTCAGGCAGGTGAGCCTGGGGCTCCAGCTGAAAAAGGACAGAAAGGAGACCAAGGACTAGCAGGTGAAAAAGGCCCGGCTGGAATGATGGGACCACCTGGTAATTGCCTTTTCACTTTCACACCACCCTTACTCCATCTGTAACAGTATAGAAGATCCATATCTCTCTGTCACCTCTGTCTCCAGGTATTCCGGGCTTGAAAGGGGATACAGGAGAGAGAGGATTAACAGGTGCTCGTTTATGATGATCAAAGGCCATCTGAATAATTCATACTATAATAAAACACAAAATATGTGTTGTGGAAATGCCTTGCATATTTTTCCGTGCTGTGAGAGTTTAAGTATTGCTTTAATGAAATCCTGTCTGGTATTTTCTCTGTGAACACAAGGTTTACCTGGGACTGATGGTCAACAAGGTGCAGATGGGACGCCTGGTATCCAAGGAACAACAGGGCTCCGTGGGCCACCAGGTATCATCTGATAGCTTGTCTAAAGGAGATTAATAACTACTAAAAATAGCATTTAATGTACAATAAAAATTAATATAAAGGCTAAATATAAGGACAATAATATATATTTTGTTTCACAATTAAGTATGGATGCTATGATGTTTATAGTTAGAGCATGTCTAGGTTGTTGTTATGGTATTCTTGGTGGTTGCAAGGTTAATTAACCACAAGTCAAAATGACCAACCATAATTTGACATTCTGGTAACAGGACTGCATTTTTAATCAATTAGAAAAGTAAAACCACATGTCTCCTCATTTTGATTGTCTTAATCTGTTTAATCTATGTTCCTCAGGTTCTAAAGGAGACCCAGGTGCCAGAGGTGAGAAAGGAGAACAGGGAGGTTCAGGTCTCAGTGGTAAGAAAGCCCAGATCATTAACCTATTTAGGCCTGTCTCTCTGTTAATCTCTATCTCTATGCTAATTAAGATAGCCAGTATATGGACTATTGCCATAAGATATTGTATACTTAGGTTTATCTGACATAACTAACACCAGAATATTGAATAAAAGCTCATTCATATAAATGCTTAGAAGCTTTACTCCGTAATCCATTGTACAGAAAACATAACATCAGTGGAACGTGTAGACTTTGTAATCAGATTTCCAAATATAATTATTATTTTCATTAATAATACATACATTGTTTTACAGACAGTATTTACCTCCCAAGTGTCTACAAAACTACTATTTAAGGGATTTAAAGCCACTAACCTGGCAAGCTTCAGCAAATTCAGAGATCAGTTTATCCTCAAAAGCATACATTGTATTATCATGGTAACTTTGTTTTGAGGCAGAGGTGTACTCTCACTTCCTGAAATTTGAGAATTCCTAATTCATTTGTCCCCTAACCTTTGTTTGACTGATCTTTTAGGACCTCCTGGTCTGATGGGACCACCTGGAATAAATGGTTCAGCCGGACCAAAGGGAGACACTGGTGTTGGCCTTCCAGGTATTGCGGCAGTGCTAATGACACATGCATATAATAGTGTTATGTGGCATTATGCTATTTATTTATGGGCAAATAATTGTTGTCAGGGACACCAGGACAACAGGGACAAAAGGGAAGTCAAGGATTGCCAGGTATTTTAAAACACACACATAAACAGATGATAAACATTGAATTTATATCATATAGCTGTCATCTCATGTTGTATGTAGGTGTCCCTGGACTTCGAGGTCTGAATGGAGAAAAGGGCAGTAAAGGTGATCCGGGTGAGTTTTTAAAAAGGTTAGGTAACACTTTATTTCAATAGTCCACTTTAGACATTCTACATTCTAAGTAAATTTGCAACTACACCATTAGTAGACTGACTGGTTAATATCTTCTAACACTTTATTTTGACGTGTCCACAACATACAACATACTGACTGTAAGAAAATTAAATGTCAACTTACTCTACTAATCCAGAACCTACCCTAACAGTCTACTCTGAGAGTATAATTAGTTGCGATGTAGTTACACATTTACTTATAGTTAGTAGAATCTAAATAAAAGTTATTAGTACCAAAATGAAATGTAACTAAAGATTATTATTGACAAGAAATCAGCATCCAACTCTGTGTGTTTCTTGCATTTCTTTCATCCTATCCATATGTCTGTCTTCTAGGCCTAAGGGGAGATCAAGGTATGTTTTGGTGCATTTTGAGCATGTCTGTCATTTTGAGTGCACAGCATCTGTGTCATTATAGCCTGTTTTGTGTGTAATGTGATTGCATGTATGATGGTCTTAAACAGGTCTTAAGGGAGAGAAGGGTGATGTTGGACCCCCGAGTAGAGCCCCTGGTAATTATTTCATGAATACTACTGTGTGCCACTGTCAACATTTATTCAATCAAGTTTGGAGATTCTGCATAAATAACAGCAAAAAAACAGATACTTTAGCATTTATCTTAAGCTATATATTGACAATCAGTTCTTCTTTTTTATGACTTTCAATTTCAATTTTATGACTTGCAGCATTTCAACACTAACGGAGGCAGTCCAACAGTGTGTCTTATATATGTGTATTTGTCATTAGATGTGGTTCGTTTAGTGGGAAGTTCCACTCGCGGAAGAGTGGAGGTGTTTCATCAGAATGCCTGGGGAACGGTGTGTGATGACAGCTTTGACACTGTGGATGGTTTGGTGGTGTGTAAGATGTTGGGTTACCAGAGGGCCACTCAGGTGTTCACGGCCGGTGCAGGTGATGTATTTATCTATGGTTAAGAGTCTTAGATTAATGGTTCAGGGATTTACAGGCTGTGGTTTTCATAAATACTCTCACAATGGCCTATGCTGTTTATCTTCTGAAGGAACTGGAAACATCTTGCTGGACGAGTTGAGATGTACCGGAAATGAGAGAAGCCTTTTCGACTGTCCACATGGAGGAATAGGAACTCATAACTGTAATCACGGCGAGGATGTGGGAGTTAGCTGTGCCTGAATAAAAAGAAGAAAACCTCTCACACCAAAAACAAAATTTTTGCTCCTTGATTGGTTTTGGATTGGTTTTATTAAACCATCGGATGTACAGCATAAATTCAGTTCCATTCATGTTTGAAAAAGCTGTCTAGTGAAACCAAACTTATTTTTGTGAAATGTTATGCTTGATGTGTGTGCCTGGTGTCATCAGAGCAGCGACATCCATGCATTTCTGAGTGTAAGTATTTTTGGCCTGTGTACAATATATAATAAAGACCACAACAAACTCATGCATATTTATTCTAAAACGGTCCTAACTCATAAAACTTACACCCAGCAAAATAAATGTTTGAAATGTGTCATGTTTTGGTTTCTGTATGGTCAACATCTATGGCTCCCTCATTATCCTTCTCTTGTATTTTGGATCTGATAGACACTAATCAACAATTATCATTCAGAGGACGTTTCTGCTCCTGTTCTCTTCTCCAGGGACCTCCTCTCTCCAGTCCTTCCCTTCTCTCACTGTGTCTGTCTGGCCCCTCATTAGCTGTGAGACCCTAGGTAAAGGAAGGGTGGGCTGGGGAGTGAGGTCTTCTGAAAGGGTGAGAGGCCACACTATTAAATAAATGATACAGTCAGTGACGGTAATAATAATGAGAGAGGAACAGATATGTTAGCATTTAGAAAGAGCTCTAGTCCCCTGGGAGTGAGATGCTTGTTAGTTTAACTGGGAGTTTTTTTACTGAACCTGAATCTGTGATCTGATCAACACCAGAGTTTATTTCTTACAGACAATAATTGCTAGTAATGTTTCAACAAATGGTAATATGACAACTTTGTTTTCTGTGCAACAGGAAACTCTTTATTTTGGAAAAATGCTTTTTTTAGAGAGTGAATAAGGAAGTGCAACTGCTGAGGTTTCTTTAAAAGTTGCAGATGCGTGTTTATACCCGGTTCTGGATCATCATGTGCTGTAAACAGATTTGCAGTATAGAGACAATGTTTGATGAAAATCTGCTGACCAGTATGCTAAGAATTTCCTAATCTATTGCATCTGAGCATTAATGCCCAGTGTCCTGTAAGTCAGCTGTATAGATCTGCTGTTACTTAGTAAAACATGTCTTAGTGCTGTAAGGGCTACAAGAATACAGATGGAAAACACTGCACTAGTATCGACTAGAAAAGTACCTCTTGGACCTGTCCTGGGAACATTTTGGAAGTCTCCCTCATTTCAATGCTTTGTTCACGCTTTGTTTTTCAAATCAGATTTATTTTTCCTGTCTTCGGTTTGGACTATTAGATACTAATCAAATCTAGTTTGTGTGTCCAGACATGCATGGGTTAGTTCACCCAAAAATGTACATTTTAGACCTAACATAAGACCTCTGTTCATCTTTGGAACACAAATTAAGAAATGTTTGATGATATCAGAGAGCTATCTGTCCCTCCATAGACAGGAATACAACTGAAGTAATCCCAGATCCAGAAATGTAAAACAGTACATGTGACATCAGTGGCTAAACCTCACTTTTGCAATGCTACAAGAATACTTTTTTGCGCAAAAAAACTAAAATAACATAATTTACTCTTCATGACTTACGTCTTCCGTCATGATCAACGCGCCACATACGCAAGCTTTAATGTATTTGATGTAATCAGCGTTGTTTACATCCGGGTGAAAGCATGTGCATGTAATCTGCTGCTATTTGCGCCTAGAAGAAAGCGTATGCTTATACAGTAATGTTCTCTAAAATGGCAAAAGACAAAAGTCATAGGAGAAGAATGGTTAAGTATATTATGTTATTTTTGTTTTCTTTGTGCAAAAAAGTATCCTCCCATCGTCGCAAAACTGTTGTTGAGTCACTGATGTCACATGGACTGTTCCCAGTGTTTTTACCACGTTTATGCCTCTGGAATCATTTCAGTTGTATTGCTGTCTATGAAGGGGCAGATGGCTCTCTGATATCATCACAATATTTTTTATTTTTGTTTTGAAGATGTGTGAAGGTCTTATAAGTTATAGGTTTGGTCAAGTTTGCTCAAGGATCTCACCTCAGTCATGGTATTAAAGGTGGAGAGAGCACTGGTTATTCACTCCAACCACCAACAATCCCTGCCGGACCTGGGACTCAAACCCACAACATTTAGGTTACAAGTCCATCCATCTCCAGACAAGTGCTCAAGGAGACTGGTATATATTAAAATGTTCTGTGCTGTCGTCGGTTGGCTTTGACTATTTTAAATACCGTATCTTGGCCCACAGGACACGACGGCACTTCTGGACCATGTTCACATATGTCTTCCTATTTCAGAGAGTAACCTCTGTACTTTAGCAGACACATCCTATTTGAGCCTGTTTTGCCCTGAGCAAGATGTGTATTAAATTGTGCATCTAATCATTTTCCTCATAAAGGCTCACATGTGCGTTTCAGTACTGTTTTTCTTAAAGAGAGGGCAATACTTTCTGCTAGCTATTTGTCTCTGTTCTGGACTCTGAATTATACTGATTTATTTTATCTGACATCCTTTGTTATTAGGATGAACTATCGTTTTAAAAATTACTATTTCTGTAAATTAAACAGTGAAGTGTTTCATCACAACATGCATTCATGCAGCAGTACACATTATTTCAACTTGAAAATAATAATGCAAAAAAAATGCATTCAGTACAGCCATACAACTGTTTAGCTGAGCACTAGAATATAGTGCAAAAATTACAGAACAGTAAAAAAAAATCATAAGAAAATGCATTGGATGCATTGAACAGGAACGTCTACAGCTGAATACAACCAGTCTTTCACTGCCCTCTATTGGTGCACACACGTATGACGAAGAGCCTAGACTCAGAAATAAAGGTACCTTTTTAAAAGGTGCATTTTTGTACCTAAAGGGTCCATTTTGGTACCTTAAAGCTACATATTAATAGTCAAAAGTGTACTATTAGTACTGTATGTACTTATATTTGAACCTAACAGGTACAAAAGTGTACCTTTTCAAAAGGTACCACAGTGACAGCTTTTGTACCTTTAGCCTATTTCGGAGTATATGCTTAAGTCAGTATATAAGTCAGTGATAAAGGAAGTATCAATTAAGGCCAGCTTGGCTAATCAAGATGATTAGTGAGGTCAATGTGGGGTCATACATGAATGCAGCAGAAGATAAAACTGATACAAGAGAATTAATTTCACTCAATGCACTTTGTTAACGCCAGTTGCGCTTATTTATAAATGACTATTACAGAGTCAAATATTTTCTTGTAAAATCGCTGACATTATGCCTAGTGAATAGGCTTATGATGTAATAACATAGTGATGTTTCATCATCAAGAGATGATTTATTACCATGCCTAATTAATAATAAAACAGAATGCAATTACAATGCATGAACACATCATGCCCTCAGTTCACGCATTGCTCGGGATCTCTGATTACTTTGAATGCAAGTGACTTCAGGACTGTAGCGTCATTAACTGGCCACCAGAGGACGCAAAATATAGCTTCAGCTCTTCCACGCTCTTTAGTCATATTCATCAACTTCAGTCTTGAATGAAAGCCTAACAGACTATAGATCATAGATATGATTAAAGTGATGCCATTATATATTTTCTGCTGATAGTTTGCTAAAAATGTTTGAAAATTACTTTTACTATGGAAATGTTGGATGACTTAGGCCTTTATAGGTACAATTATATTTATCCAATTTCATATCTCAGACATATTTACCGTGCAGCGGCCTATGTCACAGTAGATAGGTACTAATAAGTAGCACCAAATGTTCTGAACCAGCTGTTTTTAATGTTCCGAATATTCATAAAAAAGGATTCATTCACTGCGCTTTTTTCAGTCTTGGGATATGATGGCACAACAAATCAGGCGTTTAGTGGCGTAGTTTATGAACTTAAGACATGTCCTTAACAGAAGAATAATATGAACACCTTTGAACGGTCCACATCTGTTCTGCGAGCATGAGACGCACATTCTTGACGCATGACTAAACGCATGTGCTCTGCCCGGCCTCTGGACCTCAAAGGGCCCCAAACTGTACAGGTTATAATATCTGTGATCGTTATTCGCGGTCTACTTTTACACACCTTTCCTTGGTTCAAATGTCTTAACGGAACAGCAAGAACGAAGCATGTTAACCAAGCAAAAAAAGATTACATGCTTCATTGCTATCTCATCGCGTTTTGCATGTCACAGCAGGTCCCATCTAGTCTTATTCAACCTGAAATTTTGATTCCATTTACTTTAAATAAACATCCAACCAAGTTACAGCTTACGATTAAAACAAGATACTATAAATTCTGAGAATAAGGATTTTCCTATTTACGAATATCTGATATTTTGGGAGTATTATGGCCTGCGATGCAGAGTTATAGTTTGTGAAATTGTAATATATATATAAAACATTTTTCATTTGTAGAAATTGACACCAAGCGCATGGCACAACAGTGTAGGAGCTATCCAGTGAATTAAGCAGGGGTCGTTTACATTTTGTTTAACAATGAAAAAATACATTTATCATATTTTCACTAAAGCTCTGCCGAGTGAGCGGTAAAATTAATCACAGGACATTTAGCTGTCAATTAAGCCATTTATGCAAATAGAGCTTTGGTAAGCGAGGACGTTCACGCATTTGAGGCCGCTCCAAAACTGCTTTGATTAAACGGTCCTTGCGTGCATAGTGTCAGGCGCTTTTAACTGTGCTGTATGATGAACGCCCAACCGATCGCGGTGAATGCACGCTAATTAAAACCTATAAATTATGTTTTTATAGGAGTTCTAAGACGCGTCTTGCGAGAGAGATAGTGGACTATTCAGCTATTTACCGCGTAACCGACGCCGCCTAACAAAAGCTCTCCAGAATGAGCTCTAATAAGAAATTAATTAAGTGCAAACAGATAATTCTCGCGATAAGTTTTTCAAGCACAAAAACAGTGAGAGCGAGACTATATAGCCTAGCCTATGTCTTTCTGGCTTCACTTGTCCTGAACGAGATCTAAATTAAACGCTACTTGTTTTAGTAGGCTACACTAGTATGTATATAGGCTAGTATTAAGAACAAGCATATAGACTAATTTAACATTGAATTAGTATATTAGCCTTTATTATAATAGCCTTTAGCCTACAAGTATATTATTTGTAATTTGTGAAATGTGGACACAATTATTCATAAAAACGCATTTGGCTTGAAGTTGTTAGTTCTATATTATATATAAGTCGTCTAGGCTTTCGTGATCT
>JAUMHG010000047.1:1971051-1983322 GCA_032359395.1 Enteromius anoplus | reverse complement strand
TGTTTTTAATTATTTCGTCTCATAAGCTGCAAATAGCTAAAGTTTTTAGAAGAATAATTCCTGTTTCGTTTTAATTTTCTCCTCGCGTCTGGCTACAGAATTCAGTTACAAAGGCGAGAGCAATCTCTGTGCTGTTTGATATCTGTGAGCACAGGCTCGGAACGGAATTGGACGCTGACACACGTGGCAAAGAGCTCCTTTGTCATGGATAGGCTCCCACTCATCTATGTGATCTGATGTGTTTCCGGTTAGTGGCACGAGTAGAGTTCCAGAAAAAGAGGTGTCAAACCGAGGTCTGGCAATGCGGAGGGTGTAGGAAAGCCGCGTATAGGCTACTGTGCGCTGTCAGTCCTATCCAAAGTGGCAGCACGCAAGCGTTATCTTCCCACTACATGTCAACAAGTTGACTTACAAAATGTTCTCACTTTCGCGGGAAATTAAAGCGTTGTCATGGATACCTAGATAACACTTTCCAGTCTTACGTTATATTTGGAACGGAACAGGTTACAATCCAACCACTGGAGCGAATCTCTAGGAGGGGAGCTGTTATGGAAGAGCAGCGGGATCGGAGCGAAGATGACAGCGTTTCTCTGTCCCCGAGCCTGCCCTCTCCACCTCTGCTCCCGGTGCAGGCGGCGCACCAAACGCACAGAACCACCAACTTTTTCATTGACAACATCCTCAGACCGGACTTCGGCTGCAAAAGGGAGCATTGTCCAACTGTCTCCAGCACGCCTTGTTCGGATTCCAGCTGCAGCACGGACAGTGTTTCGTCTTCTGCCTCGACCACCGTTTTGTCTCCAGCCAGCCGAACGCATTCCAGGGCAGACAAGGCCGATAGAGGGAACGCAGCAAAATCGGGGGTCGTCTCAGCGTCATCCCCTGCTTTGAATAGCCCAGGTGAAACGTCCTCGCCCAGTAAAGAGACCCAGTCGTTAATGTGGCCCGCCTGGGTTTATTGCACGAGATACTCTGATCGACCTTCATCTGGTAAGGCATCTGGTAACAAATAATACTTTTTTATAATACTAATAAAAAAAATAGCATACTTTTATGTATCTATAGATGCGATATATTCTATTGCATAAACCAAAAGTAGGAAAATTAGCTTATTAATATCGGACAGAATTATTCCAGCGGATACACACCATAATCATAATAATAACGCCTCATGTTCATCAAACCAGACCAAATTTACCAACATATAAAACATAAAATATAATTGTATATTTCGTTTTACACCATGCACGATTCAGACATAACACTCCACCGATGGTTTCCAACTTGCAAGGAATTAAGATTTCCATGTATTAATGAATAAACTTCGTTTAGCTGAATAATAAACGCTGAACATTTACAAGATAATTACAAAATATGTTTGATTTTATGTTTGCCTTAAGTTAGGCCTAGTGACAATTATCATCATCATTATTATTAATATCATTATTTACAAGACCTCACAGCCTATTTTGCTTACAGCGCAGGCCTATTTATTTTAACGTCGCTTTAATTTTACCGTTCAAAATTGAAAAATAATAAATAAATAAAATTCCTCAGGAAAGTAATGATATTGGTAGGTTTAACCTATTTCATTTTTAACCTATTTCTGTTACATATATTTTGTCGCTTGCATTAAAACAACTTCAGGAGCACTAGACGACAAAACGAATTTTTTTTTTTTCTTTTTTTTTCAGCAACATAATACCAATGTAGTTCATGTCGAACTGCTCCTCTGTGCAAGTTGTAATCGCCTACTATTAGGCTATTATGTGAAAATGTTTTATTAATGCTTTTCCCACAAAATGAAGCAACAATTCGCATAACCTGTTTTTTATTATTATTTCTATTTATGTACTTATTTATGTAGTCCCTGTCATTTGTTAAAAGGCAGCATAAATGTAAAGATGATCAAAAGTTAGAAAGAATTGTAAAGTGTATTTATTCTAGTCATCATGTAAGAATAGCTAATACTCTTGTGTGTGTTCTCCAAAATGGCTTTGGCATTTAATGAGATGGTTGATATTCATGGATTCGTTTCATTGTTGTCTCCACACAAGGCCCAAGGACCCGGAAATTGAAAAAACAGAAAAACGACAGCGAGGATAAACGACCCAGAACGGCGTTCACAGCTGAGCAGCTCCAAAGACTGAAGGCTGAGTTTCAGGCGAGCCGCTATATCACGGAGCAGCGGCGGCAGGCCCTGGCGCACGAACTCAAGCTGAACGAGTCGCAAATTAAAATCTGGTTCCAGAACAAACGGGCTAAAATCAAGAAAGCCACCGGATTCAAGAATGGCCTGGCGATGCAGCTAATGGCGCAGGGACTGTATAACCATTCCACCACCACCACCGTCCAAGAAGACGATGGCAACTAGCAAAGACACAAATACAGGCGGAAAAGGGGAGAACCCGGAGAGTCAAATAGTGTCGGAAGACAAAGTAAAGCTGGAAAAACTCCAATTACTTGACCAGACGTTCTAAAGGGATATTATGGTTACTTAACCTGTTTGGACGAGCGGGGGATTTTTTACAACACATTTGTGGAACCGTAGGCCTCATTTTGATTTTGAGGATGCTATTAAAATGTAAATGGATCGCGCTGGTTTATTAAGTCAAATGAAACACTTCCCATTTCATCTAATTCATGTTTTTATGCTGTTTAAAGCAATATTTCTTCGTGCCAAAGATGTTATTCGATTAAAGTATGCAGATAACAGTATATATTTTTTCTTTGATGATGGGGGTATAGGTAATGGGAGACTTATCTGATATAAGATATTATTCTTTGCAAAATATTTAATACTGTATCCAAATAAACCTCTTTTGTACATTCAAAACGTGGCGTCTATTTTCTCATTATTTAGTCTATCGTAGCTACACATTTTCTTGAAACAGAAACAAAAAAAACAAATCAAACTTTGCGTCGTCAAATTTGTCGCGCCATTATGTTAGCCTTTCATTTACGCGGCATGCTGCGCGGTTTATATCTCGAATGAATATACAACACAAAATGCATTAACATTTTCATACACACAGATAGTGTACAACTTTTAATATACATAAGACTACAGGTGAAATTATCCAAAAATAATTACATTGTATTTACCATATTTAATACAGGCCTGAGCTATAGCCTATTTACTAACAGATAAGGATAAAGATTTGTTGGAAGACAAAATCATGGTGCTAAATTATTTTGTTAACTGGAAAAATAGGCCTTTCAATCCGATATTAATAGTGCCAAATAAAAACGAAAACGCGTAGTATTGATACGCAAAAATGGGGTTGTGTGTTTTTATTTACAACAACAACATTTTATTATAATTATATTATTATTATCCTAAATTTTAGCTAAATGATCTAGCCTATTTTAAGCGAAGGAAATGTAAGCCTTATTGTTTCATATAGCCTACTCTTATTTTCGCCGCCCATCCCTTTTTTTAGCTGTGGCTTTGAAAACTTGAGAGCAGTTGAGTGACTATTTCGGTGGTGTGTTGTGGGCATGCCGTGGCTTTTTTGCAACCGATTAATCAATCCAAAGACGACAGAGAATCGCGAACACCTTATCCTGATGGGAATCGCTGTTTGTTTTCTGAAGGTCTCTGCCCGGGGCAACATTTTGCAGCGTCATGCGGCATCTTCATTGGACCTGCAGCGTGCGTGTTGTGAGAAAACCACAAATCCAACACCTTCATTGTCTCCGGCGCTATGGTCCTCAACACGAGGCGCGCCTGGGCAGGCTCGGAGGAGCGCAGGAATTAGCATCTGTCAAGTTCAAAAGTAAGTTACACTCGATTGAGATCTTGGACTGTAAATCGACATTTTTAAAAACCACAATGTAAATAGCCTTTAATATGACTTAGAAATAATAAACTAAGGGTCATGCCGAGAACATTCGTCGGTTTAAGACGCAGAAATCGCCTTAAACGTTCCAGTTTGGGTAAATAAATTGCCGCTTACAACAATCTTTGGATTCCATTACGCGTCGCTTTGCTACCACCTGCTAGAAAAACAATTTAGCGGAGAATTTGGAGGCGAATAAATTAAGCAAACGAGGCATTGCAGAATGTTGTTAGCCATCAATCAAAAAAAGCTCTGAAATAAAAGATAAAAAGATCAATTAAAAACAGTGTTCAACAACACTCCAGCTCATTTATTGCTTCATGAATTAAAAAAAATGTTTCACTGCCACATTTTAAAGGCTACAACTGTTGTGAAAGAATCTATAACGATTTAAGCAGAATTATCCTTTCGAACAACTTGTTGCCTGCTATTGTGGTGAAAAAAAAAGAAAAGAAAAAAATGCAAACATATAGGCCTAATATCCACACAGTATATGCTGGGAACAAGGTGAGTGAAACCATTTTTGAAGTGTGGCCCTGTTTGAACAAAAATAATTAATCCCATAAACGTTTTTAGGATGTGAAGAAAACTAAATAGCAAAAAAAATCTAAAAATAAAGGTTTTTAATTGGAATAATTTATCTATGAACAAAAAAAAAAAAAAAAAAAAAAAAAAAAAAAAAACATTTTAAATGATCTCAGTAAATCGTGTAGCTAACATCCAGCTCATAAAATATAAATAAATAGGCTAAAACGATTTGCATAGAGAGCCCTGGAAACAAAAGTCATGTTGATGTGATTTATTCTTTTGAATTTAAGTTGGATTTAATTTATTCCTCGGCTGCATGACTGAGGGTATGTGCACACTTAGTCTGAGTCATACCTTTTAATCGTTTACAAATAAATTCCGTTCAACTTGTGAAAAGAACATTCAGTCCCCCACCTTCACTCCCAACAGGCCTACACACCCTCCGAATATTTTCTCAGATGAACAAACCCCGTGAACACACTAACAACCGACAGGCCTGGAGCCTCTCTTTTTGATGTTTACCACAAATTAAAGCGCAAGGAAAAAGTGCATTTTCAAAATGTAGGCCTATGTGTAAGCATAGGCTACTTCGTTTTTTGTTTTTAACTGGAGCTATTACAAGGGAACATGTCACAAAGTTTGACCTCAACCGTTTTTTTCCGACAGTTCTTTTGTTTGCATGTTTTGTTTTAGAAAATCACTTCGTTATCACTACATGCATTATTTCTATCATAACAATTCACTGGTCAATATTAGACACTTCATTTCACATTTTCTCTTTCCTTAATATTATAACATCGATGCACAGCAATTCGTAAATATTTTACGAGGTGGCTAATTCGTATAAATTTGTACGAATAGGTCGTAAAAAATTCAGAAGAGATTGCAGGCTTGTTACAGTAACACGCTTCTTTAGTGGCAGATGATGTCACTGCTGGGCACTAGCCAGATTTCCGTGGCACTGGCACCCCAGGTGACGTCCAGCGAGCGCGCACATGTCCCATCTGTGTCCCTAGGAGCTTGGGTTTCCACAGACAGTATTTTTGGAATGGAGTTCCTCTCGGACTGTGCATTTAAACACCGTCACAACGTGGTGTGTGGTCCACCGCGCGCATCGGCCCTTAATGAAAGCCCCTCAAGAGGCTTGCATTTGTTCATTGTATGCGAATAAAACGAAGCACTTCATTCTTAAATTATGATATATGGTAGTATGGCAATCGGTTTATGCCCCTCTTTAACAAACACGACTTTGTGTGTAGACAGGCGAAACTCTGAGAAGAGTGTGCTGGGACATGGACAGCTGAGACACATTAGTAGTTGGCATTTGGCATGACTGCGATAGCTATATATCCGAAATAAATAAATAAAAGGATATCTGAATAAAGAGGTTGGGGAATATTAATCGTACATTGGTTAATGTTTTACAATCCTAAAAAGAATTTTCCAACAATTAAAGTAAAACAATTACAATATATTTAAAGGAACAAATTTGTAGTCTAATTAATGAATTAACATTTTCCTATTTTGTTAAAATTTCAGAGGCTTTGGTTCTGCTCCATTTCATTACATGTATGGGAAAAAATAATGGTTTAATATCTTTTTGCATAAACCTTATATTGAGAATGCGCAAATATGAATATATGATATGCAGGGTTGTGCTCCAAGTTGCTATGATGTTTGGCAACCGTAAACAGTATGAAATTGGACTAATTCAATACTTCTAAGTAGAGGAATTGCATACTCAGTTTTTTTAAACCATACAGGGGGAACAATTGCTAAATGAAATGGAAAAGCATGACGCACCCAGGTTTAAATATAGAAATAAATATAGAGATGAAACTCTTGATGTTAACACAGAAGGTAATATTTTTTCAGACTTGTATCTCTGTTGTTGCTCCTTTCACACATGAGTGCCAGAGGGCTTGTTTGCCTCATCTGGAATTTTCACCACTCCTTGTCAACTACATTAGATAGCTACAGATCACTTTTATTGAATTAAGAATGTTAAAGGAAAATATGAATTATTCTGTGATGAATGGGATATGAGATAAGAAGGGTTTCAAGCAGCCAAACTAAATGCATCTTAAAATATGCAACTAATAAAGACATCTGTGTCATCTGTGAAGGGTCTGAATTAAAAAAATAAATTATATTACCTTCTATTCAATGGATTTGTGTTTGCAGTGGTGCATTCTAACAACACACAGGTTATGAAAACCAGAATGAGTTTAAACAGGAAATACTAATGACAGGATGATTTGTCAAAATTGAAGATTAGTATCATTTGCTCATTATTGAAAGGTTACTTGGTGGACTCAAAGTCTGATGTGAGAGCGGTATAACACAGCACCAGAAAGCTTTGTAGGGGATAATTATACACCAGCGCATTCACTGAATGTAACTACACATCCAAAAAGCCCGAATCCTGGCATTGATCATCAGATAAACACATTTGACCTGCAGGCGAATGGCTAGAACTGGCCAATGTCACACACTGACTTGCATTTAAAACATCCGCAAGTGCAGCAGAGCTACTTCATTCAATTCTTAAAAGTCAAAGGTGATTAAATAAAACATCTGCATGAAGAATGAGTTTACCACAGCAGATGTGTGATATTGTTTTGCATGCATGTGAGACAGAGCCACTTGATTGCGCAAAGCAAGAAATTGTTGCATGCTTGTTTGTGTGTGAGGTTAACTGTTTTAAAATGATGCGAATTCAAAATGATGCCACAGCTGCATACATGCAACTGCATTTCCCACAATTCTGCTGGCTTGATAAATGAATGAATGAATAAATCAATTTAATAAAGTTCTGCCCAAAGACCCATGGATCTGTCGTGCTAAACAGAAGTGTAACAGGTAAATGGATGCTATTTGGACAGTAGCTAATTAGTATTGCAAATATTGTTTTCATAATTTTCCATTTTCATATTCCAAACCTGTATGAGTTTCTTTACAAACGTACAAATGTCAGTGGTAACTGTCAACTACTTGGTTACTAGCATTCTAATACATGCTCACAGTATTTTTAGTTTTGGGTGAACTGTCCCTTCCAGCAAGAAGTGTTAGGTTAATGCAGTCTGCCGTTTTTAGCAAATAAAGAAAATGTTTGTCTAAAAACATTTCTTGTTCAGGTTTGGATTTTGTGTGCTTTACTGCATATGCAACATAACTCTAATACACACAACATTTCTAATACACACAAATCTATCTGGATCTAACTGTCTTCAAGAAAGAAAAACTCTTGAACTCTTGCCACAAAATTCTGCACAGAAAACCATAAAATAGTGCTTTTTAACACATGCCAATCAACGGTCTCCACCCCTCACCACAAGACAAATCACATCTGTGCAGAGTACGGTAAAATTCCTCCTTTGACATCCTCCACTGATACAGAGCAGGCTAGGTTTAAATTGCAGTGTGTGCATGTCTGCAGGATGTCAGTAGCTACCTATTATTATTATTTCTCCGACCGGACATAGTGAGAGCGGACATATGGCCTCAAATCACACAGACACGCAAAACACACAGTCAGACGAGGATGAGCCAGCCAAGTGCAGACAAGACTATTCTCCGGATAGCAGTAATAAATCTTTAACTGGGATTGGCTGTGACAGTTTAGATGCTATCAGACAGTCAGTGGTCAACATGTATAACTAACCGAGCAACATGACAGGGATCATCCATAATACAAATATACACACTCATTATAACGTTCGCAGGGGTAACTCCTGTGGAAATATAGGAAAGTAAGGAGAGCAGGAGATACAGTCTGACAGAAAACAGGTAATAATTGACTCAGTGACAATAAACAGAGTATACTAGCTTTAGGCTATCACACTCTATCACACACATTATTTAAATGGTGGTTGAGATAAACATGCTTAACCTGAACATAACCTACATTTTTATCTGTAATCTATACAATTCAGCAAACTATAATTCCAAGCTTCTAAAATCACCCCACAACAAGCACATGGCTTTACTGAGACCCAAACACTCCATTTGTCATTGTTTTACTGTCATCAGCTGATTCATGTGTAAAAGAGATCAGGAAAAGGGGAGCATGTGCTCTCTGACCTTTTGATTGGTGCTAAAAGGATCAGGAGAGCAGAGATTAATAGAACATTATGCAATCCCTCGCCTCATTGGCTCTAAGAAAGAGGAGAGCTATACATGAAAGGCTGTTGCTAAGGAAACAGTCAATGAACTTCGTTTTTAAAGAATACACAGAAGATCCTCCGCAGATTATCTGTTGCTCTATGGTTCATTACGCCTACATTCTTTATAAGTTATATGCCTAATGATGGGCGAAGTACACAAATCTAGCACTTGAGTAATAGTTCATATACTCTGACAAAGCATTACTGCAGGAGCCTAAAAGTATGAGTAAAAGTAAAAAAACGTACTTCAGTTTTATGTGCCTAAAAAGGACTGTTTATTATTTAGATTAAGATTACGCCAAGAGTAAGATTAATGGATGCAGACATGAAATATGCATTGTAAGAAAACAAGTAAACCAGCATGTAATTATTCTATACATGTGCCTTACATTACTTCAGTATACTAAAATATTAAGTTACTGACAAAATTAAATTGGTCAAACAAGTAAAAATTAAGAGATATATCATCTAGTATTTAGAAACTGAGTAGGCAAAACAAAATGTTTGTCCATTATTGTGCAGATATCAATAGGCAAAACATTTTAAGAAGAATACTATGGCAGCATAAATGTTTTATGTAATTCTGACAAATTTGCTAAAATCCATATAAATAATACGCCAAATAAAAACTAAAATAAAAATAAACTCAAATAAAAAATGAACTATGATGTATATATGACACGCACGTGTTTGGCAGTTTTCGCGTCCATATGATATAAAATTTGAAATATGATACGCATCTACCCCACAACTGTAATCCTATAGCATCCACATAGCATATACAAGCCAAAGTCCATTTTTGAGTATCGTTCATGAGATCGGGTAGCCTACAGTATGGACAAATGTGGGCATGTGAGTGAATCAACACTTTTGGAACAGATCAGTCTAATTTAAATTTATGATTCATTTCGTATCATCTATTTTATTGGCTAATACTAGCTCGCCCCATCACAGCTAATTTAGTCCATAAATAACTGACAGTCACCACCCAAATATGATTACCATTTACAATAATACCACAATTTGGAATCAGTCACTTGCCGTGCCATCAGTCACTCACACTCTCAATTTCTGAGATCGAATATGTTGGTGAATCAGAGCAATTCATGGATCAAAATTCTTCAGTTCACAATGATTTGATGAAATGTAGTGGAGTTACATAAAACAACTGTTTGCTTTAGTATGCACAGAAGAAAATTACATTACTATTATAATAATAGAAGCCGAAATATCACTGGAGCAAGAATGCTGCTACAAATATCATATTAGTAAAAAGGGTTTGATTGAGCCAGAAACATTAAGCTGCAGTTACAGGTGTTCACAGCCGTGTATATCACTATATACATCACTGTGGTGCACTGATAAAAATATGAGTTGTGCTTGCTGTGACAAACTTAGGTATGTGATAGAAAATATTATTTATAAAGTTGTCACTACTTACTATCTGTCCTATTAGCTGCTTTCTAATCTCTATGACATTCTGATCTGGAAACATAATCTCACAGATTCCTTGTCAATGTTTCATGTTCAGCCATTTGTTTTGTGTCAGGACTTTTTCACTGTAAGCCTTACAAAACACTGCTTTTGAAAAAAACTGCTCTCTTCAGTAAACTGCATGATCTCAGTCTACAAATGGTTGTAGGATGTGGTTATGTGCCGAGGTACTGTCTACTTGAGTAGAAGAAGGAAAGATAACAATAGAGAAGGATTGCTAGCACCATTATTTCGAGATAGATAGATAGATAGATAGATAGATAGATAAATAGATAGATAGATCTGTGTTAGCATGTCATTTGTTTTTTAGTGTAAATGAGAATATCTGGTTTCTGTTTTTTTGTGTATGATTAAATGATATTAATCCATCATACTCAAAATACAATGATTAACTGGCCATAATAAATTATTAAGGTAATGAGGAAATGAATCGATGTTCAGCAGCATTACAGAGGTTAATGGGATAATTATGAGTTGAAATGAATTAATTAACCTTTCACTCCAAATCTGTGTGCTTTGAGGTGAATCCGTATGATGGAAACACAATGTTACACCAGTCTCTCAGCCCTCATTACAACGACAGGGTCAAATGTCAACATGTCTGAGTCCATCTGCCGCACATACACACCAGCATTACTGCTTTCATATGCTAATGAGATGGCCATAAGTTCTGTCATTAATACTCGACCAAATGAATGAAACACAGATGCACAACCAAAATAAAATCAAAAGAGGAAACCACCATCAGTTGCTTGGGACATGTAAATAAATTACTTAAAACATAAATCGCAGACACATATTTTGACTTTGCCGCACCAAAACATATGATTCTAAGCACTCTAATGCCTCCGACCACAGCAGTAAGACTGACCTGGATTGCCCCAATACATTACCAGCTGACCACTGAGGGTCAAACTGTACCACTAATTACATATTCAAAACACAAATATTACCACTTTCTCCAATCCATCCCCTGTGGGCACAAAGTGTGATTTTAAATGGTGCTTTATCTGTGCATCAGTCAGTAAAATTGATAAAACTATAAAAAAAATGCATTCTTCAAAATACTAAATATTGTGGCTACTGCCAGAAAATCTCAAAACAAGAATGCAAATTTAGCCACATTTTAAGCAAGATACTTGCAACCCAGTCGCACGGCTAGTCGTGACAATATCACGAAATAGGCATAAAATCTATTGATTCGTGTCACTCAGGTTGAACTCCAGGTTGCAACAATTTAACCATAGTATTTAAAATTTCTGCATTAAATCAGTGCATCCTACCATACTATCATTTATTAGTTAAAATAGTGTGATAGAGTGTTTAATTTTCCATGCATGTGTGGATAGTTAGACTGTCAGCTGAAAAGTATTAAGGACCATCTGGACTCATTTATCTGTTCCAGCACCTCTGCTGTGGGAATCTGATTCCACTAACCTCAGTAGTATAAGTCCATGTGTCTGCAGTCGCTGTGTTAGCATGTTACCACAAGCTTCTGTGGGTGGCAATGACTGCACAGTTGCTTTGAGCAACATGACCTAAATAGGGTTAAAGGTGAAAGGTTTATACTTTAGTATCTGTTTTAAATAGGGTCCTCACAATCTCTCCCCACCCCCCACCTGCTCTAGACACCTGACACAGACAACATATATGCTTAAAGACCTACCCAATCTCATGAATGTGGGTATAGTACGCCAAATAAAAAAGAAATCTCGTGGGACTGATACTTACGCAGGGTTGTGGGGTAGATGCATATAATATGTACACGAAAACTTTGTATCATATGCACCCAAAAAAAAAAATCGGATCATGCGCACGGAAAAAATACATATTATATGCACGTCAAACACGTGCGTGTCATATATACACGCCAAATCCATTTTGCATATCAATACCACGAGTTTTCGTTTTTATTTTGGCGTACTACAGGTATTAATACACATTTTAATGAGACAAGGTTGACCTTAAAGCAACTGTATGTACATTTATGTTTCTACACTCCAAAACTGATCTACACTTATCAAAACTGCTTCCTCCCTACCCACATTCATACTAGTATAGAATGTACTTTTTTTTACGGTCGGGTGTTCGTTAAATATTAAATTTAGTACCTACTTAAACAGTCAGTATGCGATTTTGGACGCAGCATTAGTTATATCGTGGCAATATTCGTAACGTAACGGCGACGTCCTGGCAAAATCATGGATCAATAGTTTTGAGGAGATCAGTTGGTGTTATTTT
>JAUMHG010000047.1:1924436-1954315 GCA_032359395.1 Enteromius anoplus | reverse complement strand
GTTTATTAAAATAGCAATTTTTTTAAAATTGTAATAATATCTAACATTATAAACAAAATAATACAAAATAATAATAATAATAATATATATATATATATATATATATTCATAATAATTATAATTGTATTTTATAGTATATAAAAATAGCAAAAATATTTTAATTTGTAATAATATCTAACATTATAAACTAAATTATAATAAAAGTGTTCCAAACGTTTTACTGGTATCATATAACACATTACATTTGCATATTTCTACATTTCTATTGGCAATTTTGGACCCATTGATTGATTGATTAATTTTTTTTTATCCCTATTAAGCGTTATGTGAATATTACTAATTATATTTGTATCTTTTTCAGGAGGACTCATTTGGTAGACTTGCACATGGCGGTGAATCATGCAGTATATGAACACAATTGCAACTCTCCAGAATCCTCTTACTTTTTAAATCTTAGACACACTCTCAGGAAGACGGTCTATTTGTCTTGATTCTGTCATGAACCCTTACTTTGAAGTGAAGGTAGATGACTATTCAAGAATATTTAATGTTTGAGTAGATGATCATCATAATGATGTCGGTATGAATTGTATCAATTATGATTTGCAATGAATAAATCTCAGGTTTTGTTATTGTAGTTTACTATATTGCCCACATGATGGCAGTGTTGTCCAGTATTTGAATACTGATATTACATTAGAAGACAAAATGACATTGAGACCTAAAGGGAGAACTGGGATTTCATCTCATGAGATGCAAGTGTTGACATTGTTTATCATTCTATTCAATTTATCATTATATATGCATGTTTATTGTCATAATGTATGCTTATATTTGCCATTTTGTAAAATTAAGGCTATTTGCAACAATGATTCAGTAATGCATCTTCACCAAACTTTATCAAAATGTTATAATAGATGTGTCTAAATAACAAAAATCCAGTAATTTTATTAGATTGTGGTGTGTGTTTCTAACTCCTTGCTATACTAGCCAAGCTATGCATTTTTAAAGAAACAAAAGAAAGTTGTCAACCCTGTTACCGTCATAACTGACACTATTTCCATTAAAAATGCACCATGATGAAACTCCAGTATTTCATCACCAGTATTGCTTTTCCCCCTATGTTTTAAATTTGACATTCAACCCTGTTATTATTTGTATTATCAGCTTTTACCTCACAATAAAACCCATGTGTCATGACCTTGAGCACAAAGTTAGCATGAGTAAATGAACTAAACTGCTGATCCTGTTACTGTCAACCCTGTTACTTCTTTTTTAGAGCGTAGCGGTATTTTACAATACTGCACTGTTTACATCTACCTTCAAGTGTCACAACGCAGGTTTATTAACATTTTACCCATGCTATAAATAACTATTCGTCAGAAAGCTTAAAATCGGAAAGATTTAATAAAATAAACACGTACTAAAGTCAAAGTACTTTATTATACTGAGAAACGATTGATTTAGTGTAGCAAGTGCAGCGCACTGCCAGTGCATGTCACCGGGTGTGTGTGTGTGTGTGTGTGTGTGTGTGTGTGAGAGAGAGAGACACTGACGCGCTGGATCTGTTCTCGCGCTGTTCCCAGCTGCTCTGCTGCAATGGCGATGGGCGCGCGCTGAAGAGCGGAGTTGGCCGAGTTTCCCTTTGTTTTACGAAGAATTCCTCGGTCATGCACGGCCATCCAGCGCTAAATCCGGCTTGAGGAAGGGCGTGGATCTTACAAGAAGGGCATTTTAATCTACGGTCCGAGCTGTACGCAAACAGCAGCCTATATGCAACCGCCCCGATACCTCTCACATCTGCATGCGATAAGCGACCAGCACCCTTCGCCCCTCTCTTCCCAGCAGCTGATCTGAGCCACAACGAGCCCTCTGGCCGGCGAGGACCCGGAGCTGTCTGACCCAGCTGGATCATTATGGCAGAGCGCAGTTCCACCGGATTACTGATGATGATGCTGGACCCGTCCCCGGCGATCGCGATGACTCTCCCGGCGGAGGTGCGCGAGAAGCTGGCGGAGCTCGAGCTGGAGCTCTCCGAGGGTGAGTCGCTGCTTTCCCATCTCCCTGCCACACACCGGGTTTTACAGATCAGGGTTGCATCAGATTCCCCACGTATAGGGTTCATGCGTTATTACAACACAGGCTGTTGACATACGTGCCTTAAATACACACC
Organism: Enteromius anoplus; assembly: GCA_032359395.1. NCBI lineage: Eukaryota > Metazoa > Chordata > Actinopteri > Cypriniformes > Cyprinidae > Enteromius > Enteromius anoplus. Next base: position 1,952,142 of record JAUMHG010000047.1, on the reverse strand, counting down.
TCTCCATATGCGCTCTGTAATATCTGATCTGTCATCGGTATGTTTTTACTGCAGCCCTTCCTTAGGCTACCTATAATAGCGGTGATGAAGATGATGATAGGTGTAATGCAGGTTTCGTGCTGTGTCAGCAGTGCTTCAGCTCAGAAAGAGCCATCAGACCCAGTAAAAGACAACTAATCGTTTGTTGGTGTAGCCTAAACCGATGTGACTTTTGGCAAACAAAAGAAACAATTTGAGAATCATCCAATCGGTCTTGCTGCGTGTGTTAAAGGGTGCTGGAATACATGTAAGACTTTTAGATTCACACAATTATGATTTTAAGGTTGTGTGCAAGGGATCTGGATTGTACTAAATGAACTGCTCAGTATTCACACTGCCTTATCTACCTATGGAAATATCTGACAAGAACAACAGCATGCTTTGCATGTCATGTCAGAGTCCGTGCTGCAAATCTTCCCTAAGCAGGTCATTTGCTGATAGGAATATTGATTAATCCTGCAGGTCCTCACTAATTAAGAATTTTTATCAATATATTGCCTCTAGCATATTTAATGCTGACATGTTGACAAAGACGAGGATCCATTCCTGTTATTATTATTTTTTTTTCTAACGATTCCCACAAGAGCTTGACTAGTTATATATATTCATATAAATCATATTTTTAACTGTTAACTGCAGTGGTAGTGGAACCTTTTAAACTGGAGCATGTCTTCTGTGTAAATGCACAGCAGGAAGAGTTCAAACTGAACTAATTAGACCAACCTTGTGCTGTTTTCTTGAGATCTTCCAGCACATCCATGAGGGAGGGGAATGTGCAAATTGGCCTATGATTTGATGACTGTTATTTTTAATGAAATTCACAATTACAGGGCAGTTTTTTTAATTATCATATTGCCAGAAACAATTATGGGCAGTACTCATCCACATGCTATTAAACCTCTGTTTAATTTTAGGGATAGTTTATGTATATTAATTCAGAGGCATTCATTGTAATTATCAGTGAGTTCTGCTGAGTAATGATGTCTATGTTGAGGAACAGAATAGCCAGAGGTTTCAGACGACCTGAGTTTGATTAAGTGAAGAATTGTGGGAATATTCACTACCGCTTATGGGTCAGTAAAGATTTAATTATTTTTTAACCCCTTAACTGTCACCCCCATTTTCGGGAAAACACATGAAAAAGTACTATACAAGCTTAAAAAGATGTAATTCAGGACATATATTAAAAAAAAATGTAGGTGTCCCGTATTCGGAACGGTGACAGTTAAGGGGTTAAATAAATTAATAGTTTTATTCAGTAAGGGCGCACAAAATTCTTCAGTGAAGACAACAATTTTGTTCTTTTGAACTTTCTATTTATTAAAAGTGTTTTCATTAAATTATTAAGCAGCTCGACTGTATCCAACATTGCGATGTTTCTTAATAATCTGAAGTAATAATGCTGAAAATTCAGCGTTGCATCACAGGAATAATTACAATTTAATAGTTTTTTAAAACTGTAATAATATTTCACAATATTACAGCATTCACTGTAAATAAATGCAGCCTTGGAATGCATAAGATACTTTTTTTCTTATGTAGAAATCTTACCGACCTCAAACTTTTGAATGGTAGTTTAGACATGAACAATGCATTAAGTGGCAAAATGAATCTAATCAGTGCTCAAGTTCTGACCCATATTTCATTTGATTGGCTCTGGGACGGCAGCCCCAGACCTAGTTTCTCTGCAGGCCGAGGGAAGTTTCACTGTTGTGGTCTTTTAAAAGGAGACAGTGAATCCAAAATAGCAGCAGCTCATACTGTGTCACCGCTGAAACATACCAATACCACACATTTCCCACAACTGCTTCCCGAAAACTCCACATTCCCCCATGCAATTTGTATTTCTTGGTTAAAAGTGTCGCATATAACACAAGCGAACAACACAAACGCAGCAGGATCGCAGAAAACAGCCGAACCCCTGTCCGCTTCCTGTTTGCGTGTGCATAACTTCCTGTCCTGCACACTGTCAGATAGCCATTGTTTTTCTTTTATCCTTTAATTGCTGATGTCACCGGGCCCAGCACTAAAAGACCCTCAAAGTCATTTTATGCAGCTGAATTTAAACAGGCTGTATTTCAGCACGAGAGGTTCAAACGTCATGTACAAATTGTTGTCAGCATTTTAGTTCAAATGCAGAGCAGGCTGATGTTTATTTTCAAGGACACTGCTTTAAGTGTTATTTTTGGCTAAGGATGCTCAGAGATTTTAATGGGGAATCAGACTTCAAACTGCAGTGCGGTTCAAGACTAGGTTAATCTGGCCCTGAGGCTGTTTCTCTAGTTTTTTTTAGGGTTTAAAAGTCCATTGATGCTCTCCTGCTCATGATTCTGAATGATCGTGCCCGTGGATGAAGGAGTCACGTCAAATCGCACCGCTTTGTTCAGCGGTAGTAGATGTGTAAGTCTCAAAGGGAGGCTTCACGTTCCTGAGTGTAACAGACAAGCGTATGAATAACTTTAGTCTAAATTGTTTTCTTGTTTAACTGAAATGTTTTGCAGTGTATTGGCAGTGATGGAATGCAGTCTATGGGATATCAGCTTGAGTAGCTCAATTGTTTAAATCAGTCCCAAGTCATCTGTCAAATGAGCGATTTGTATAGGAACACACATTGTGTCAGTACTATGTGTTATATTGGGTTTGTGACTGGATATTTAATTACACATGTTTTAGAAAGGCCTATGGGAACAATTATGCAAATTATTTCTAAACCAAGGACACTGAAGAAGTGTTTATATGCTGTTACGCACTATATAGTGATATCCTTTAGTTCAGTAGCTGGAGCTAGTGTTCAATTAAATGCACTAATATCTGAGAATATTAGTGAGATATCAATGGCAGTGCTTCCAGTTTTAGCGTAGTTTCTTATTGGCTACGAAACACAACTTCCCTGACACTTTTGTTTTTCACAGTATCGGGCTGTCACAGAGAAAGGTGTGATTTCAAGACAACTTCATCAGGAAACATTTAGACATTTAAAAAAGAAATAAAAAAATCAGAGCAGACATTTTTGGAGTGACTCATCTCGTCTGTGGAGAAGTTATGTAGCATGTCCTGCCATTCTCATAGGTTCTTCATGGGAAAGGTGCAGATGCGCAAGACGTGCTGAGCCGTTGACCTCGATATGGATCAGCGCTGGAGAGATGGGGCGTAAATGAGTGCAAGAAGACAAATAGTCTACATTAACTCCTGCGGCGAGGCTCTGCTCGTCCAGATAATACATTCCCTCTCTCATCTCTCATTTCTCCGCTTTTCTTCATAGCTCACACCTCTCCGGTTTGTTGCAATGCCTCAAAAAGACATTATGGCAAAACATCTGTATGGTATTGCTCAATGTCTGAAAGTGAAGGAGAGGATGTAGTCTAGCCTCACAACAGTCATATGTCAAGTCATGTGATGAATCTGACACAGGATGACCATCGCTACAGTTCTTCCCCGCTCATGTGACCCGTCAGGCGACGGCAGGCGTGTGGTGTTTTCTGCTGAATAACAAGCATCTGGTGTAATGGTTTGAATGCTTGTTGTCAGCATTGGTTTGATTTGAGTCTGAATATGCAGTTCTGACCCAGTTCAGATCGTCAAGTAACATTTAGATCATGCGTATTACTGGCTGTAACTAGTCATGTAATTGGGTTTAAATTCATGAATTCTAAATCCATCCCTGTTTGGATAGTAAGAAATGAATGGAGCTAACATAAAATGCTAACTCAGTGGCACCACGTGCTAGAGTTGAGGGAAGAACATTCAAATGATTGAATACATGCCACCTTATTGGGACAATAAAGCCCACCCCACCCCTATCCTAACCCTACCCAATGCTTTTGTTGAAAATGAATGGCTTTCTGAAATGTAAAGGGAGAAAAAGGCAGATTAAAACTTGGGTTAATTGCATCAAAAAGCATACGCCACTGGAACTCATGTTTTTTAATGTTGAGTAGCCCAGTCATATGTTGGTGGGCGGAGTAAGTGTAAATAGCCTCTGCCAACAATGAGGGGTATTTGCACTTAGTGTAACACTCTGTTTATTTAAAGTCCTGGCTTCATCTAATTCCTGTCCATGAAACCGACCCATAGACCCACTTTTGATTTATTTAAAAGTTATATTCCCATCCTGTTGCCATATTTGTGACCTGACCAAGTTCAGTTGGTTGTGATCTGCATTCAGTGGGTTTCTTCCAGGAACACAGCATTGAGTAAGACTGTGAAGAGACTGTAAAGCACTAACTCTTCATTTTATCACCAGCCCTGTGTGTCTCACTCCAGGGTTTCTGTGTTTCAGGGGCTTTCTGTCGTCTTTTGATGGAGCTTTCATTAGCGTGAGGCCAAGACAGAAGTAAGAGTTTGTCTAGAGGTTTCCTCAGGCAGATTGTGAGGTTGAATTAAGATAAGTCTAGGGTTCAAGCAGAGGCGGCGGCGCTCAATGAGACGAGAGAACAAACATAACTGCATGCTGAATAAAATCTGGTGTTCGATTTACTTTGAACCTATGCTATCACAAACAGCTGCAAAGAAACCGTTAGAAGTGGACATCTGAAATGGTGTTTTCTTGCAAAACGTGCTCCAATATTGTTTGTTTTATTTCCTACTTTTAAAAAGAATTGCCTGTTATTTCAGGTTATTTTAAGAGGCTAAACTAGATAAAAGACCATGCAATACTCAACAGTATGTAATATGAGTCTCTGATGTCCCCAGAATGTTTCAGCTCAAAATGCCCCACAGATAATGAATTATATTATTTTGTGTGGAAGCAGAAAAGGGCTGACTTTCATGCCTGTCTTGTTAAATGCAAAAACATCTGTTTTGATCCTAATTGTCATGTCTGTCCTTCTGAAATCATGCATTTCAAACCATATTAGTTTAAACTTGTGATATGTTACGGTTTTCTGCGCGCACACGTCTGATGGACACGGACAGAAAGTGGCTGTCAAAGGCATGTGAGTACTAAACTAAGATCTCATTCCCAGTAAATAAATATATAATATTTATATCCACTGCTCTCTTGTCTCCTCTGAGGCTCTGTAAGCATGTTCTGCTTAAACCTTGTCCATGGCATTTGAACTGGTACACATCAACTACATTACCCTATGAAAAAAAAGTATATATAAACATGGGAATTCATTATTAAAGTGCGTTTTACAGGAAATCACTATTTCAGGCTTTCTACTTTGAAATGTTATGTTTAGTGCAATGCGTCACAGTTTCTCTATTCATAAATCTATTAATTTCAACAACTGCTAATTCATTTTTACAATCAAAACTATATATCTTTAAAAAAATATATATATCTTTTATCGATCTAAAATATAAACTGTTCAAAGCTAACACAGTGTCCAAACGAAGAACAAATGTATAGTTATTAACCAAGATTCAAATAAATACAATGTTAGTTCACGCTGTAAATGAGGATATTTCTACTCAATAGAAATCAATAAATCTGTTGTAGGATGCTTGGAAGTGTTTGTTTAGCAGGTGTAATGCTTATTAACGATTAGCAAAAGGTCATTTCCTCTGCATATGGACTGTATGTATGTAAACAAGTTTTATCATGCATTGTAGGAACTCTGATACATTGATGCATTATTATGCATTTCAAAACTCTGACGCATCTCTTTAATGAAAGAAAAGGATTGATAACCCCTCTTAAACATTCAGATGCTCAAGTAAAGTGTGTTTGTATGATTAACCAGCATCAAATTGTTTCCTAGACTTCTAAACTTCCACCATGTGCTGACCGCCGTAGGGAAAAGAAAGCTCGTCCTTGGCTGCTGACTCGCACCCAAACAGTATCCCAGCTATATAAACTCTAACGTGCTGGTTTTAGCCAAGAACTCATGCGAGATACGCAAGGCTTTTGCCTGCGGCTGTGGAGAATAGATTTTCTGAGGGGGTCATAAATTTTTTAAGCTTGTGCCTGAAAGCATGGGAAGACTTCAGAGGGTTATGCTGCACGCTGCACTGTGTGTGTGTGCGAGAAAGAGAGTGTGTGCATTTGCATTTGTGTCTGGGTTTGTTGTTTTATGTGTTATGTGTTCTGTTTGTTGAAACGAGTCTCTTCTCTTTCTTTCCTGCTGCATGCCTGGTTAGGTCGCGGACGGCTGACGCTTTCTGTGGGTTTCTTTCACTGATGTTTATTTTTTGCTTAACGTCTTTAATGTCATGCTATTAGATTAATATCACTAATTAATGAACTGCTGTATGTTAAAGCAACGTGTTATTGCTGCTTTGGGTTTATTTGACTTACGATAAGTTCCGGCCACATCACAATTCAACCTATTGCACGCACTGTTCCTTTAGCTTTTTTTTTTGGGCTCATGTTTTATTTAACAATGTTTCTGTTAGCACAGTCTACAGCTCAGGCTAATGGAGTCACTCAGCACATTTAGAGGGGCGCTGATCTCTTTCTAAAAACCTTTTGTTTGGAGACTTACCAAATGGATGTTGTTGGGTGGTTACTAGTTTTCACATCATTTGCAGCCACACAACACCCTTTCACATCATTCATAGGTCTGATCCAAAAGTGAGCTGAAATGAACTAAGTGAAGTGCACAACAGATGCCTACAAATTATATCTATAGTCTTAAAGTGCCCCTGTTATGGATTTTTGAAAATGAGCTTTCATGCAGTGTGTAACACGGCTCTAAGTGAATGAAAACTCAGAGTTTTGAATCTGAAAGTGTATAAAGTTATTGTGTCTCAAAAAAAAGAGTTGACTCTGAATCATTGTAACGAGTCATTTTTTGAAACAAGCCCCAAGCCGCCCTGAGTGAGCCTTCATCAGACCAAGACGCAGAGACAAGCAAGACGTCTTATGGTGCGTTCACACCAGACGGGAATTGCGCAAATAAATCGCACTGTTCCCGGGTAGTTAGATGCGTGAACATTTTGAGGTTACTCGCTTCATTCGCGCGTACAACAGACGCGAATTCTGCCAGGCGGCTCCAGTCTCCAATATATTGGTATATATTCTAAATATTGCCGTTATTGTGCCATGAAATGCGAGAATGTAGTTGTTTAAAACACAAATCTGCAGTTTATAAAAAAAAGAGCGCCTATTTAAAAGTTTGCTTCGCCGATTTCGGATCCTTGACTCTTGATCGACAGGAATATATATATATTTTTTGTGTTCACGAGAATCATTCATCCAGCCTCACCTACAGAAGCAGTGAGTTTAATGTATTTTAATGAATCTTTGCAAATCGCCTTTCCCAATTATGTGCTAATTAGCAAGTTTCACTATGAATACGGCTAAAAATAGATCCTCAGAGCGCCTCGGAAAAGAGGGGCGGGGTCAGCGGAGCTCGTGAAGATTTAAAGGGGAAGTACACAGAACAGAGTGATTTCTAAAGAGCTGTTTATGACAGGGTAAATTGAGCGTTTTTAAAACTATCTTTGAGAAATTTTAAAACAAACTATATTACAAACTTTCCAATAAGACCCTAAAAAATCATATTAGCTAGTGGAAAACTGGGTTTGTATGACTCCTTTAAATAAAATCGACCAATCTCTGGAGAGATTTGGAAAAATTAATCATTAAGAAAATAATTTGGGAGTCGTTGAACAAGTATTATGAATGCATATTATAAGCCATAATCCATGATAGGGAAACTTTAAGCTCTGATTTACTTGCACTGTTCGTTTTCGTTCTTCGCTTAGGGGTTAACCCTAACACTAACCCTAATCTAACCGCCTGAATATGGTAAAATGTGACGTGAGCTTTACTCACAAGAACAAATTGAACATACAACAGAAAGGGTAAGAAAAGAACAGTTTAAAAAAAATCTGATCAGCAATTTTGCTTCAATTTATTTATATATACATCATACAAAAATATTGCACAATATTAAACATACAACGTGGAAGTATCGCTTTCAACTGAGATTACAACATTTTCTTTTAAAAAGCAGTTCTCCTGTGTGTTCAGGTTTGATGGATTAGACAGAACGATTGATTTGAAGATTAAAGAAAGGCGGAGCCCCAGAGACACAGCTACATCATTACCACGGACCAATGGTAGTTTGAAAGTTGGAGCCGATATTTCTGAAAAATTTGCTTTTACAAAATTCCAGGACTCCAAGCGTACTTCGTTTTGGCATCATTTTATTTGAATTTTGCTTTGATTTTATACTTGCATACTGCTAAGCTACAACTCAATACTTGGATATAAACAGTATAAAAATTGGCAGCACACAAAGTATTTTTTTATGCAAATCATAATTTTATCAAATTAACTCTAATAAAGCAAGAACACATTAGAGTAACTTAGGTTTGTAATTTGTGGGCAAAGAAGTTCTGTTGTCCATTTTTATTACTGTAGCGATGCATGAAGCAATGCTCATGTGGTCAAATTTGACATATTATATTGGTCAACTTAATGAATTTGAATGTTCAAAATTTAACAAACTTCAATTGAATACAAAATAATAATAAAAAATACTAATTACAATTTTATAAATTTATAGTGACAGAGGACTAACATTAAACAGATCCTTTATTTCCACCGGAGAAATGTCTTGGTACACCAAGAAGGTGTCATTTAAATATTGCCGTAAAAACTGCTGCTAAAGAATGCGTGCGTAATGAATAATGGACGGCTAGATGTACATTGAATGTTTTTAGTGCACAGCTTGGACCACCTGATGCAAAGCTATGATCTCGTCAGCTCAGCATTGTGACCGTTTCAGATAAGAAAGAAATGAAAGTGCGGTAAGATCACATTTACTTAAATCATTTGAATTAAGTATTCGCTCGATCGATCGAGATAGAGAGGTGACAGTTGCGTGTGTGTTCCCCACAAAGATAGGAATACCAGTACATTTTGAGCTTGTGGGGACATTTTTTAGGTCCCCATGAGGAAACAAGCTTATAAATCACACAGAATTAAGTTTTTTGAAAATCTAAAAATGCACATAATTTCCTGTAAGGTTTAGGTAGGTTTAGGTGTAGGGTCAGTGTAGGACAACACCACATACAGTCTGTACAGTTTAAAAACCATTACGCCTATGGAGAGTCCCCGTAAAATATGGAAACACAACATGTGAGTGTGTGTGCGTGTGTTTGTGTGTGTCACTGCCGGCTTGCTGTATATTAATTATCAGTCATTGCTTTAACTCCTGAACAAATACTCTCTGGCTTGCTTGTGTTTTTATCACACAGTCGCTCTCTCAGGAGGTATTTAGTGCTTTCAGAGCTCTTGATGGCTGGCAGGAGTCCTGGCCGTGTGATTGAAAGCCCATGAGCAGATTGCTAGTGCACGTTTTAATTTCACTCCCAGGATCCTGTGCTGGATTTCTGCTAACCGCTGCTGTCAAATCACAGGGGTCTAGGGTGAGATTGAACAAGTGTTTTAATAATCAATTCCTTTGATCCCAAGACTACATAAAACATGTTTAACTCATTGTTTTTGCCAATGCAGAGAGTGAAAATATGAGCAAAACAAGGATAAGCTTTTCATCTATAAAGCTTCACACCCAAAGATTTAAGAGTCTTTTAGGGTGAAACTCCTGAAAACACGTCCAGGTCATTTTTTACCTCCTGAAAGGAGAAAATAATATCTTGCTGTAAAGAATGAAGACATAATTTGTACTGTAAAGGCAATTTTCTTGCGTTGCATTTAGGATGCACTCATAAAAGCTCTTTAATCAACAAAATAAACTTTATTTTCTTTATACTTCACCAAAGTATAATTTTTTAAATTCTTTTTATTTTATTTTAGGGTGAACTGTTCCCTATAGGTTTCGTGAGATTCACTCAACTGTTCCAGGTGTGTCACAGCTCTGTATAAAAGCTGTTTCCACAGGTATTGTGGGGATCTGCTGTACCTGCTGTGTTTACGTCAGTGGCAGTGCCACGAGGAAATGAGTGGCGTTTGATCTCAGCAGAGGCAGACACCAGTGATTGTCCACTGTCCAGAATCCCTCGCCGCCTCCATCTGTCCGTTTTAGCCCCTCAGCTGGGGACAGAAACCACGCGGTGAACTCTGATTGGCTTACAGAACACCAATCACATCCTAAACCAGTCTGGAGATAAGAACCAGGACTCTGTAAACCCCTCTGAGAACCACTGGAAGAGCAACAGACACCAAAACAAATTTAGCAGGTCCAAAATTATACTTCAAACTTGGAAATACTCACATTTGTTGTAGTTAAATGTATTCGTTTTTTCTCTAATTATAATTAGGATTTTATTCAAAGTACTAAAGTGAAGGTAAAATAAAAGGGCTCTCTATTAATGAAGGCCGAATACTTAGTCAATGTATTTTTTTTTTTGACACAAGCCAAAATGTCAATATAAAATGTGATCCTGGAGTTCAAAATCATTCATAAGGGTCAACTCAAAGACTCATATCATCTGGAAGTTAAATAAATAAGCATTCCATTTATGCATGGTTCGTTAAGAAAGGACCATATTTGGTTGAGGTACAACTATTTGAAATTTAGGAATCTGAGGGTGCGAAATAAATAAATAAATAAGATAAAAGAAAATAAAAATACTGAGAAAATCCCATTTAAAGTTGGGAACAAATTAAGTTCTTAGCAATGCATATTATTGTCAAAAATCAAGCTTTGATATATTTATGGTACAAAGTACATACATGGAACATGAATTTTGCTTAATATACTAAGGAATTTTGGCATAAAAGAAAAATCTATAATTTTGAACCATACAATGTTTTTTTGGCTATTGCTATATATATATATTTGTCTTATTTGGACTCATTTTTACCATAAACATTTAAAAGATAAATTAGCCAAAATTTAAGAGTGGAATTTTCACTTAATATAAGACTAATAACATTTTATTATATGTTATACAATGTTTTTATATAAAACTATAATAAGTTTACTTAAGATGGCAGTATTCTGGCCTATGTTAATTATAATTTTTTCATATTATGAATTATCTTTTCAGTAAAAAAAATTCCAAAAAATAATAAATATAATTATAATAATAAAAATATATATATAAATAAAAATTATAAATAAATAATAAAATTGTGCAGTGAGTAAGAATAGCTTCTTATACGTTTTGGCTCACCTGATCTAAAATTAAAATTTACAATAATTCTAATTTATATTTTTTGTACATGTAACCTAATGTGTTCAGACTGATTTAGTGATGTTGGATAAAATCAATTACAATTTTACAACGTGAAGCCCTTTTTTTTTCAATGGGTCTCATTAGTTTCTCTCAGACAGCAATTAGATTTTGCTAACATCTCCACTTCTCAGGTTTGCCTTGTGAGAACGAGTCCGAGGTAATCTCACATCAACAAAGTGATGACTAGGGATGGGTCGACCATTCGATCAGCTGTCCTAATTAAACAACCAGTCGATTAGTCAACCATCCTGATCCAGTCCTAGTCATCCTTTTGTTACTGGTGTCTCTCCTCAGTAGCCAGGCCGTCCCGTGGCCCTCCTCAGACTAAAGCCCATGTTGTTTCTGGACACCTTCCCAAGCCAGACCCACTTCAGCTTCAGCGTGGCCTGTACTAATGTACAACACATGATCTCATCCAGTAGACAATCACTTGACTTAGGTTTATTGAGGACAATAAAACCTGTATGTGTTTTCAGGAATGAGCCTAAATATTTGACAGAAAGCATTTGTTATGTACAGCGACACATGACCGTGACCAAACGAACCGTGGAGATGTTGGGCTCTTTCACAGCTCCTTTCACAGCTTATGGGTAAATATTATGCGTAATTGAGGAATGCCCATGTGACTTTGTGTCAAAGGTCAGCATGGCAGATCCTCAGAGAATTTCACAGATCAATATGTCCAAAGGCTTTGTTATGGACATATGCTTGATGGATCTGTTTTTCTTCATCTCATTAAAGACGGACAAAGCGTCGCTCCTATAGGTCCAAAGTGGCACAGAGAGCTAAAATTGACCTGTTTCTTTATAATAGCTGTGTGAGTCTAATCCCGAGCTGAACCACTGGGATGCATGAAACATGTCTCCATATGAGAAATTTCTGAGTGAATGGCCAGCACTATGCAGACACGGGGGGCTTTTGTGTCCGAGCTCTTTTCACTGCCCACAAAGAAAATCCATTATCACACTAAAGGTGCAACAAGGCCGGACTCGTGTCTCAATTCAGCAGCGGAACTGTTTCTGAGGTCTCACTGCTATCTCATATCTGAGTGCATAGTGTGCGGATTTTGCCTGTGTCCTCAGAAGTTTGCTTGGAAATCATAACATTCTCATTTTGATTAATGATTAAAAGCAACTTGCATTTCCAGGCACAGGACCTGTTATAAGGAGGTCTGATTAGGCACCGGAAATGCTTTCTATTGCTCTTTCCAGCACAATGCGAAGGTAAATTAGCGTTGTGTGAACCTCAATAATTAACCGTCAATTTACATGCCCAGGATTCCTTTAAGACAAATTCTTTCCATGTTTAAAGTTCAAGCAGGCTCTAATATGTATAAACAGACCCCAAACCCCCAAAATTACCTGCACATGTCTGATTTCAACTGGAATAGATGGAAAGCTGATGTAGTTTGAGTACAAACATGTTATATTTTTATGGCTCATGAAAATCATCACATTACAGACAGAATGAAATAAAAACAACACCCTTGAGTTATTTTTTATTTTGTATCTATTTGAATTTAATTTATAGATTTTTTTTTTTAGGTTTACATTTTTTTTATTTACAATTACACTGAATGAAAATGGTAAATGCTAAAAAACACACCTTTTTCTAAATATTTCATTTATTTTCACGTTTATTTTATTTAAGTAAACAAATGTTTGTAATGGTTTTAGTTTACTAGAACAAAACCAACAATGGTTTTATATATATTAGTTGCAAAATAAATGTTTTGCTTTACATAATATGTGTTTATTCTGTGTTTCTTTATTATGTTTATATTAAGTCACACACGTGCAGTATATGTTTTGAAAGAATTTACATGAAAACACATTTATATATTTATTTTCTTATATTTTATATTATATCTAAATATATTTAATATATAAACATAACATGTTTTCATTAAATATACACATGCATGTGCTTGTATTTAATTATACTTAATAAATATACACAGTACATGCAAATATATTATGTAAAGACAAGCTTATTTTGGATGCGATTTATCATTGGACAGGACTAGTTTAAATATATATATATATATATATATATACATAACATTATCTTAAATATATTCATGCATATGTTTGTATTTGTATAAACATACCAAATATACACAGTACAAACTCATATGTAATGTAATATATATATGTATATATATATATATATATATATATATATATATATTGCATGTTATTGATCATTTGATAGCACTAATATATAGTCGTGCTTCTTAGTCTACAAATATATTTGATTATTATTTATTAAGATATTATTTCTTATCTAGTCCTTTTATTTTGGAGTAAAACTAATGCAAGGGAATTCACTCTGAAGTGTCATAGAGTATGTATCGTTTCAGTCAAGATGCTACTTGAAAAATCAAACAAACAAACTCTGAAGTATTTCTTGCAGATGTGTATTACTGTGAGGTTATTCTGCGGTGACGCGTGTTTCTTGGCTCGTTGAGGTCTATCTCTGAGGGGTTGTACTGGGTGGAGGGCTCACGCTAAACAAATAGGCAGAAAATGCATGGAATGTGTCCTGTCCAATCAGCTCCTTGGAGAAGCCTGCCAAAGTCCTCTCTTATTAGCACGGCAGAAGAGCGGGAGATTGTCTCGTTGTGAACTTTTCAAAGAGCAACTCCAAGTTTTCTTCCTGCAGTGTCCCTGTTTAACAGCGCTTGAAGGAAGGAGGATGAAAGCAGAGCCGTGACCTTAGTGCTGTTTGAGTTTGAGGCCAATGTGCAGAGCAGAAAAACTCAGCTTGGCAAAAGCGCTGCGCATACCGGAGAGAAATATTGAATGTTCTTCATCTTCCCTGGAGAGAGTGGAGCCAGAGCCAGAGGCTTTTTTGCTTTATAAAACAAATTTGCTGTCCTCAGGAGAAAGATCCAGACTGTGTTGAAGGATCTGAAATCCCTGGGTGTCGGGATAATGAATAAAGGGATGAGAAAATAGAAAAGAGGAGAGGAGAGATACAAGTTTGTGTTAGATGATGAGCCAAACGCTTGTTAAAGTAATTGCGGTCAAAGCCAGTTAGCTTAATAACTGTGAATATTTTATTTATTGTGGCAGCAAGACCATTTTAAGAGAACATGAACTCAAAAAAGTTTCCTAACCACTAATGGGAATGTACCTTTCTCTACCTCAAAAACAAATATTCTTTTCTTCTCATGTAAACAATATTAACCAGTAATATCACAGCTTACCTTTTCAAGGACCAATCAAATCCTTATCCATTCAAATATTTATGCGAATATATCTTAAAAGAAATAATTACAGACATCTATAGTGTGGATGAAATGAGAATTTTCCCTCAGCTGTATGTGAATGCCAGCAGTGCATGTAGAACATTGTGTTTGTCCGGAGCCGCCGGGCGTTTCAGTGGTTTTTAGAAATGCAAGAGGAATCTGAGGCCTGCGGTCCACAGAAATGAGTGAGACACAACTGGCCTGTAAACTAATGAGCACAAACACACCTCACTGATTCACACTCCACACTATGAGACGGCACAATAGCTATGCTTCCCTCCACCTATTTTTAGAAATTAAAAAAATGCACATAAAAAAACATATGCACACATTTGAGTAGGATCAATTTTTAATCCATTAAAGGGGTCCCCACTTTTCTACGTCACAGAGTGGGTTTATTTTCAAAGATCGCCCAAATGTTTCCACAACGAAAGAAGGCGGAGCTATTATTCTGGCTGTAGTGTTGCTGAAGGCGCCATGTTCTGGAGACGCTGTGTGTCATTGTGGAAGTTAAACTACCTTGTTTGTTCTTTCAAAAGAGGACATAACTAGAAATTCAACATTCAACCCAAATATTAGAGTGTGTTCAGCACATTTACGGAGGACGGACTCCTAAAACCTGGTGAGAAGTCTATGCTGGCCTTGCACAGAGACTAGAAAATTGAGGCGAATATACCTCTGCAAGAACAGTCTGGTGCTTCTGACTTGCAACCTTACAGTAAGTTAAGTTTTCTCATTAAAAGAACGTGCTGTTTACTATTCAAACATGAGGTTTGAGCAGTGATGCCTCGTTTGTAATGAGTTTTATTGCCGGGACACGTCATCACGTTATGGTAAATGGCGTAACATTTCTCCCACATACTTTCAGTATCAGCCAATCACAGTGCACTGCATAGCTGGCCAATCAGAGCACACCTCGCTTTGTAAAAATCGACCCATTTCAGGAGGCGGGGCTTAGAGGAGAAACAGAAATGTATTGTATGTTGAAAATAATGTTTTTTTTGCACTAAAACCACATAAACACATTGCGTTACACTAAATACTCAAAATGTGCATAGATTACAATGGAAACACGTTTACCTCCATGAGCACAAAAAAAAAAGTCATGTGACATTGTGCTGTGGGACAGGATAACTTGACTAACAGCATCTACATGTTGTTTTAGTTATTCTAAATTGCTCGAGCAAAGTTAAAAAAAAAGTATTTCTATATAATTGTATTACACAACTGCGTTCCCAAACAGCATGCATCCACCTCCAAAAGCAATGACCACGTTTATTGTGTTTCGTCTCCTCATCTTTTTTTCGTTGTCTCATTTTGCGACTATATGATAACTGAGCTAATTTCGTCTGCTGGATCATTGCGGAGCATCTTCAGTTGAAAACAGCACAGCTGGATTCTGACATAGCATTAGTGTAACCATGTGTAGTTCAGACGAAAGCAGAGGGACCCGCCCTCGATGGAGTCAGGCCAGAAGTGGTCAAAAGTGGATAAAAGAGATGCATTTAAATGCCAGGCGTGAACGGTAATGTGTCTCCTCAATGAAAATGCGTGTTAATACAAGGTGTAAACAGGTCCAGACTCTTTGGCTGGAAATAGTGGTTTATTTTAGTTTTATGCAATATTCTAGTTTACTTTAGATCTTTGCACAAAAACATTACTAACGTTCTGCTCCATGTCTGGGATACAAACATCAACATAGCATTGTGGCAGCAGGATTATATATATATATATATTATAGATGTTAATTTCATGTTTACTTTGTCCTCTGCTCTTGAGTTGTTTGCTCTTTCTTACCTTTCAGGTGTCTCTCATTGATCCACGCGAGGCTTGTTTTGTGTACATCTACAGAAAGAGACAAATAGTCCTTTTTAAATCTTTGAACATATTTTCTTACCACCTGCCGTAAAGTTTTCACCTGCTGTCAGACTCGAGATTCTCAGGCCTGTAGCACGCATTTGCCGCAGACGGCCATTACTGTGCCACATCCATCCGTTTTTCCCACTCTAAAACACTGAACTGTACTTTGAGGCTCACATGGGACATTGATCGCATTTCCTCTCCCAGCCAATCCGCAATTTCCTGCCTTCTACTGTCTCTTTAATAATAAGTGGCAAAAACCCACTCAGACCGAATGACAACAACTGGAGACAGTGACCTTTATGTGATTAGTACTTCCAGGGTTTATCAGACTGTCTCTCTCTATCTCTGCCATTTCCTCCATCAGTATCTCATCCTCTCCTGGCTGTGCTAAGATGTTGACTGTTGTGGTCGGAGACTGTCAGGAGCGGTTAAGTCTGGCTTACAGAGCCTGATAAAGTGAAGACTGATATCTCTCCACACCTCACACCCGATGTTCCAGTCATATGTCTATAGGATATAACTGTATGTGGACTGATTCTGTCTATCTATCTATCTATGACCGTCAATCCATCCCATGTGACATCACAACTATAAATGTCTATGGTTTTTGAAGCTTCAAACAATGGTTTTGGACAACAGGAGGACGCTTTTAGTTCTTATTGAAAAAAAATTGACAGATTAAAGGAAACTGTGGGTTTTCCTGGTATGAGGCCTTTAAGGTCATTTGGAAAAACGTTTTGAGATTGTTGAGCCATGGCCCTCTCTGTGCTTTCTTTGAGGGCTTGGTCATGTAATCAGCCCATTCTGGCTGGTTTCAGCTTGTGTATGCTTTGTACCGAGTTCTCCTGAGGTTAGCACAAGCTTTTCCAAAGGTAAATCCATATAATGAGTATTTGCAGTGCTCCTCGATACCATATATCAAAGACAATTCTGGAAGCAAACAGCTCTCCGGTCCTGTCAGAACCCTCCAGCTGCTCTACCTTTCACGGATGGGGGTCTCTGGCTGAGCAGGAGAAGATTTGTTTTGCTGCGTGTTTCTCTGAGGGGAGCCCAGAACTCTGGAAAGCGTGCCTGATGGGCCTGCAGCCAAAACGCAGGGTCACCGCAGCCCTCCTCTCCTTCTCTCTCTCTCAGGAACAGCTGCTGCAATAGAGGAAACGGCCCGTGAACGTCCTCCCTGCACCACCAAACTGCCCTGGTGCATTCTGGGAAATTTAGACATCTGCTTAGTTATTCATCCCCAGGTCTTTACCATATAGGGGCTATCTCACTCTCAGATCTAAAAGCTCAGGATAGGGGCCGAGAGAGAGAGGTGTGTTCGTACAGCTCCCGCAGCTGTTACTCTCACCGCAGTCTAAAGAAGTCCCAGCAGCATCTCGTCTTTAAAAAAAAAACCTGATTTGCTTAAACTACTAAAAAAAGAGCAGCTAAGATTGCAAGTGATAATTCGCCCTGACAAACTTGTGAAAGTAAGATGGTGGATAAAGGTTCAGACACAGCAAACCAATATCAACTAGCGGCAGCAAAGGCTAGCTGTAGTGTTGTCTCAATGCATGCTTGAATACACCACCAAAACTACAGCTGACAGCGAATAAGCATGTAGATCCCGCCAATGTGTAAGAGGAAATAACTCCATACCAGTAGATGGCATAGTCTGGCAGGCCGATATTAGGCATTTTCCAAACTATCGGTATCAGCATTTATAATGGCCGATAAATTCATATTTCAAAACTTAAATAAAAACGGACGAAACACCCTTACTGGTTACTTTGATTTGGTTGTTGTTGTGTTTTTGTTCAAAGGACTTTACGTTTCATATCTTAAGTTTGTATTTTTATACATTTTATTTATCAGAACTTACTTAATATATTTTGATGTTCCTCCGTTCTGTTGTGAGAATAAAAGAAACAAGTTTCTTTTTAAAATGCATTATTATATTATGTTAGTTAAAACTCATAAATAACTACAAATAAGTTATGTTAGGGAAATCTGTTCAAGTTTTGTTGCACGTTTCTGATAGGTAAAAAAAAAAAATTAAAATAAAATATCGGCCGATATATCGGAAAATCGGATTTTAAAACCAACAAATATTTGTATCTGCTTCTGAAAATCCTTTATCGGTCAGGCTCTAGTCTGTATTTGTTAGACTACTGGGAAACCAGAACCACTGTGGATCTGTGGTCTCAAGACAACCCCCAGAGGAATTGGCATGTTAATGTACATGATAATGTTAACGTATATAGTCTTGTTGGAATAGAAGTGCTATGTTGCTGCAGCAGAGAAAGTACTGTCCTGCCACTGCCAATACATCCACAACATGCTTGATGTCATTATGATGTCAACATGATGTCATTATGCCAGTTTGAATTAGACCTATCAGACTGTGCCATCTAGAGTTTCATGCCAGAATATTGGATGCGCGAGTCAAGTTTTTGTTCATTTTACGTGAGTTCAATTTCAGTTCAGTCAATTTTAATGTCCATTGCTGTGTTAAGGTAAGGCGACCAATTGGGTCAGTTTTGTTGTTTTGATCAACTTGAACCCATTTTGTAGCAAAATTCCCAGTCACTCGGGTTTCTATTGAAATGGAATGTCACTGTGCTTTTAAACGGCAGCTGAAGAAGCAATGCTTGGTAAGCACAACTAGAACCGAGCTGTTGTATTTTGGATGCTTACGTTTTCACCAGCTGACCTCCATCTTTAGCTGTAAGAGCTTTCGGGTCAGGTAGCTTCACTAGCATAGGTTTTAATGGAAACGAAGCAGATCTTTTCAGCAGGGTGGATGTTAGAGTCGGTTCTCTCCTGTTGTTTCTTCTCCAGTGTGGATAGAGTGTTGATTTCTGTGGCATGTGTCAGGAGCTAGTCAGTGTTGTTTAGGGATACAGGAAGTGACAGAGTGTAACGACTCTGCTCTTGGTAAGTTTTGACTCACTGATCTTTGTCTGGCTACTGTGTGTGTATTGATGTGATCTGATGTATATGTCAGCTGATAAGCGTGAAACGAGCTTATACGTTCACGTGTGTTTGCGTGTGTATGTGTGACCGCTCTTCACAAAGCTGCCATCCACTGCAGCTCTCTGTAATTGTGTATTGATCAGGAAGTCTCTTCCAGTCACCTTGCTTTCCCAGTGGAACAAAACACACATCACACGTAATCTTAGTCGTGACAGCAATTCATATACCAGATGAGGAAAAATAGATGAATTCCAAAGGCTGATATATGAGATGAAAAGTAAAAGACTACTTTATCTCATCTTTCCACATGCTTTGAGATATGATTCATGCCTGTAGCAACAACTTTGTGTGCATGTTTTTTTATTTCTATTTGTGTGCAATTCCTAACTTAAAGTAGGAGAAACAGTGACAGTGCTGTTCACCTTCGCAAGCACTACTAATGGTAGAAAAATCCAGAGTATCAGCTGAGCCCTCACAGTTGACTTCTTCACACAAATGCATAAATGAGGAGCAGGGTTAAGTGCTGCTCTGACCGTCTGACCGGGTCAGCATGTTGCCTGTGGCCCTCAGAGGCCCCAAGAGACTCTTGGAGAAGCTATCTGACTCCGTTTGATGGATTTAGTCACTCATTCTGCCACTGTATGTGCTCACTGACCCTCCCATGATGCTTTATATTTGAGTCTGTTATTTTAAGTGTTCTGATTTCCTCTCTCGGCCTGTGCTTGTTTATTGAGAAAAATTCTGGCTTTGCTTTCTTCGTGTCCAGAGCCTGCTTAAGTAGAAAAACAGACCAAACCCGGCTGTCTCAGCAAAATATTAGTCAATTTATTTTTGTAAAGAGTATCCTGTCAGTTTGAGGTGAACTGTAGTGGCAAGCTTGGTGGAAAAAATGCTACTTGAACAGTCAAAGTGTTGGTTTGACACAAACTCCACATGTTGCAATGACAATTCTATTTTAACCTCAGAACAAAAGCTATTTGTTTTTTGCTTTTTTAAGGGGGGAAAGGTAAACTTATAAGGACATATCAAAAGTATATCCTGTACTTCAAGGGACTGAAGTTTCCCCTACGTGATTAATAATTGTTTTAATATTAACTAAGTAATATATATATGTTTTGATGACAAACGTGGGTGTGATGTTGTAAGCCTCTCTGATTGTGTTACTGAGAGCCTTCGAAAATGAGGAACCCCTATTAGATTTCATCTGGCTGTCAATGCAATTAAAGTGTAGTGTGATCCGTGGTTCACTTTTAACGCTGGGCGTAGCTGGAATGCTCGGAATTGGAAAAAGCCCTAAAGGTTTCTTGTAATTCAAGAGCTACAGAACGTTTGCTGTTATTTTATGGTAAAGATGAGATTTATGGAGCACACGCAGAAATAAAACTCGTTGGTTCTTGAGCCAAACACACCTCAGTGGGCTGGAATGGCCAGAACGCGTGGATAAATAAGCCAAGGTCACATTTACACTCTCGGGTTTTGGCATTGAGACTGATTTATGCCATACTGTAGTTCATTTAAACAGTACTTTGTTATGCCTGATGGTAAAATAATTGATGACCTTTAAGGTTATTTAATGTTTTCTAAAATAAGTCATATGCTCATCAAGGCTGGATTTATTTGCTCAAAAATTGTGAAATATTATTACCGTTTAAAAGAATTGTTTTTTAATGCAATTCATGCTGTCTTGAGTGCCAAACGATCCTTCAAAAATCATTCTTTTATTATCATGATTATTATGATTATTACACACACACACAGAGAAATGCGGCAAGTTTATACCAGACAATAATATTTTCATGAGCTGGTTTAGAAAAAAACCTGGATGCCATTAGAACAGGTGTGTCAGCGAACTCTTGCCAATGTTAGTTTTGCCAAAACGCAAGATTTTCATCTGAAGTCAATCATCAGACATAAGAGCACACACCTTAGGACAGGGGTGTCCAATCCTGTGTCCGGGCCAGTAAGGCTGAAGACCTGCTCATTACAAGGCATCTTACATATCTTATCTATCATCTATCAGTGTCTGTCCAATCTGTCTAACAATTAAAGGGATAGTTCACTAAAACTAATTTTGTCATTCCAAACCAGCAAGACTTTCAGTGATCTTCAAAACACAAATTAAGGGCTTTCTGACCCTCCATAGACGGCAATGCAACTGAAAAGTTCAAGGCTCAGAAAGTAAGTAAGGACATCATTAAAATGGTATAAAGCTACAAGCAAAACCTTTGCCACGGTACTCTTGATAACGGCAGCAGACACTGACTGCTGTTATTTTTGTTTTCTTGGTGCACAAAAAGTATTCTAGCAGCTTCGTAAAATTACAATTGAACCTCTTATGTTACGAGACCAATGTCCTTACTATGTTACACATCAAAAATATTTGGGTGAGTAATTAATGACAGAATTATATTTTTTGGGGTGAATTAACCTTTTAGAAAACTAAATTATTGCACATTCTGATATATTGTGAAATGAAACTGGAGAGTAGGTCGGAGTAAGACATATATTTTAGAGACTTGAGTGATTGATGGAAGGAGAAATAATCAGGAAAGGAGGCAAGACTCTTCCTTCATCACTCTGGGATGCTATGAATCACCTCGTGTCACTTTTGAGTGAAACGAAGCCTGGATCCGAATCCAATTCTCTCCAGGTTCAGCTGACACACACACATACAGTAGATAGCATTTATGAATAGATCTGATGCTGTCAGCCATAGATTGCACCGGCGTTCCAACTGCGTATTCATTAAATGCCTGCACAAGGGTTCATGCATATTTGGAGGACCTTGTAGCTTTTATTAGCGTTCTGGAAAAATCAAAATAAGGAGTTTTAATACATGCACATATTGTGAAATTTTACTATGTGCCTGAGCTGCAACGTTCTGACAGCTCTTGTGCCTTTGACTTGTCAGGGTGCTGACAATTTTCATTACGGTTGGTGAGTCAACACCGGGAGACCCTGACAGAGGAGTGAAGCCCCTGAGCTGTTCACCTGAGCTTTTTCACACTCTTTCGTGTGCTCGCTGTGAAGTCAGCACAGGGATATCCATTTACATTGACATTTCTCATGTTGACATTTTTGCTCTCTTCGGTGTAGGCCTCAGATAAATGAAGAGAGCCATGACTCCTTGAGTGTAGCGTGGAGACCTGTGAACTTTTTAATGCCGTGTTGAGAAGCGCTGGTCACACACGTTTCTCAGATCCTCGTCTCGCTTGGATGGTTCATGTTATAGTTAAGGTCCCGGCTTAAGCCGGGCTGTGTGATATAGACACTATCAAGAGATGTTATGCCAAGTTTAATTGTTTTAGATTGTGTCTAATTATGATATCTTATGAGAAACTACAATACCCATAATTCTATAGAGGTCTATCAAAATAGCTCCTAGGCTTGCAAATAAACAACAGCTCTCCTCACAATTTATACATGTATATTTGAATATTTTGTAATTAACTTACAGCATATTTTTATACTTGGGGTCAAAGACGTTAAGATGCCCACATCAAAAGAAATGTACAAAAGTCATATATTCTGGAGAATAAAAACTTAAAATTTGGTTGAAATTAGTAACACTTTTATTAATGTAAAAAGTCAAACAACATGCTTATTCTGACCTCTACATATTTAAATATTTAAAGGAATAAGGAAGCGCGCTAAATGTTATTGTGTTTTAAATGAGGAAAAAATCTTACCGACAAAACCTAGGATAGTGGCTATTAAAATTTTTTTAATTACTTAGCAATGTAAAATAATTTGTATTTTAATGCCATTTTTGTTGTAAATATGAATGACATTTTAGTGGGTATCTTCTGTAAATCAGGGAAAAATGTATGATTTTTTTTTATCTCAAAAAAGAAAAAGAAAAACACAAAAATACAATTAAATTAAAATGATTTATTTTTGGGTAAACAGCCAAAATTTAAAGCTGTATTACCCTTATTGTTTTATACTTTCAACCTTTTTCAAATTAAACCCACTCATATAAGTACAGATTTTTATATTACATGCTCATTTAAAATTTGTTTGTGTAATTTCTAACAGGTCGTCTTAACGAGATGCGTTTCAATGTAATTCAAATTCTGCTAATAAGAATTTTTGTCCTAATTAACCACAAACGCATAGTGACAAAACCATAGATTTTCTTTTTCTTTTTCTATGAATTCATAGAAAAAAGACATAAAAAAATAGTACAATTTTCCAATGATATTGGATTAAACCAGCAATAATTTTTTTAATAATTTAGAAGATGAATAACAACCTCAATAAACAATTCTTCCACCAAGTCATATAGTTCCTGCTTATGTTCTAGACAGTTTTAATGTTTTAAAGCAATGCAGCAACTTGCCAGATTACAACGAAATTCAATATACAGTCCAGACTGAAAAGGAAAAAAAAAAAAATCCTATTTCTTTTTGATTTAGCGATAATTTATAATCCTTCCGAGGCAGAATATGATTCCTAGTGAGGAGCTACACCAATCGCAGAAGTCGCAGTTACTATGGAAACACAAAAGAGTTCAGCAGTTAGCGCCCACTGAAGCTTTGTGCTTGACGTAATCAAGCCAGTCTTCTGATACTTTCAGTTTTTACATATGTTAAATAGTTGATTCTCTCATAGAATATATAGTAAGTACCTCTGCTTTTCTTTCTTTCTCAGTAAAGGTTGGGTTAAAAAAATCGACTCAATGTTTTCTAGAATGAATGAATGTTTGATGGAGTCGTGTCGTGCCAGCGAGGCTTTGTGCGGAGGATGCAGATGTAAGTCATTCTCTGTGAGTTGAGTCTCCCTCAGGCTGGCCGGATGGATGAGGTTTCTATAAGCTCATATGAGATGAGAGGAGCCATACTAGCGTGAGACACATAGGCAGGCCTCTCTTTGTAATTGGTGTTGTCTGAAGGCGGCAGCAAGCCTTGGTAAATCCTGTCTGTGTGAAAAATGATGAGGCTTCTGCCTCTGGTGCTCTCTAAATGAGGAAGAGGACATGAATTATCACACAGAAGCACCGATTGAAGAGAACTGTGAGAGTTACATCAGAATAAGGCTGCTGAAACATATATGATGAATGAAGAATTCAGAGTGCTCACACTTAAAGATTTTTCTTTTCTGTGTTGATGTATTTCCTGTTGAAACAGGAAGTTTGGGTGGGAGGTATCAATTAGTCCGTTCGTTTTTAAATAGCTACTTTGTGTAGTGGTGCTGGGAGAAGACATTCTAGTGAGCAAATGTTTGGATAATGTTTTAGTATTTTATTAAATTTTTGAATTAGCTTAAATTTAATTTCAATTTGAGTTTAATTATTTTTTTATTGATGTTTAGTTTGATAAAGTTTAGTAATGTATGTGTAGCTTTTATTAGATTTCTTTCTTTCTATTTAGTGTGTAATAAACATTTTTATTTAGCTCAAAAGTTTTTTGTTAACAGTAATGACACTGGGGAAAAAAATCTTTTCAAAGTTTATTTTGCCATATTAAGGGGAGTATACTAGTATGTACATGGCCCCAAAGATAATAGACATGGACTATATGCCACAAAACTGTGTTTTCATAGGGTTTTTAGGAACACTTTTCAAGCATTTGTAGGTCTGATACACTGATATGGTATAATTTTGATATGTCAGTCACTGTCAGTCAATCACTTTTAACAATGCAGATTGTAGCAAAGCACTGAACATTATCAAAGAACTAAAGAAAACCTTTATCACATAAAAGGTAAACTAAAACTAGTTTTGGAAAATAGGCTCATTTTCCAACTCCCCTAAAGTCAAACAGTTGAGTTTCACCGTTTTTTAATCCATTCAGGCAATCTCCGGGTCTACCGGAAGCAGCACTTTTAGCTGTAGCTTAGCATAGATCATTGAATTTGATTAGACCATTAGCATCTCGCTCAAAAATGACCAAAAGACGACCAAACGACCAAAGGGTTTTGATATTTTTCCTATTTAAAACTTGACTCTATAGTTACACTGTGTACTAAGAAAATTGTTACGACCCAAGTGGTCGGTCTAGAGGAGAAGGGAGTAACATTAAGATTTTTGGAGAGAAACACTCGTACGCATGCATATAACCCTTACTGTGAAGAGGAAAAGTCAGAAACGGGTGTTGCTACAATCAGGTGATTTATTATACTTATTTGTCCAATTAGTGAAGTTACAAAAAAAAGAAAATACAACAAACAAACAAAAAATTATCATCCAAATCAAAGAAAGAAACAAAAGGAGACACCAGCATATCTAATAAACCCCAAATCCCTTTTACCTACCTAGCCCGGGGAAAAGAAATAGCACGAAATGGGTAAATCTTCGCGCACGCAGCGCACTACCTGACCTACACTACCTAGCGGGAACAAAAGTTACAGAGGGTGGAGCTCGCCTCTAACCTAGTGTGTCTAATACATCGTAAAATCCCTGCATGTGCACAATGTATGTCGCGCGACCTCCTACCTGTCCCTTTCTCCAAGCCTCGAGATACCACACGAATGATAAACGAGAGGTAAGCAGATGGAGAGGGAATGTGATGATAAAATGGTGCGCTAAACAATAATGAAATCAGGGTACAACAATTCACGATGATACAAAAAAAAACACCACACAACAAAACAAGGTTTTTCTCTCTCTGCTTCCTCTTGCGAGTGGCGTCTCTCCTCCAGCTTTATGCCACGGGTATTGATCTGACTGGAAGGTTGATCAACGACTTCACGGAACCTGGTAGCACAGGTGAGCTGTGTCGACCAATGAGGTGAGCCTGCAAAATTAAAAAAAAATTAAAAGTTGCCGTTTTCTAGGTCGATATAACTAGGAACTATACTCTCATTCCGGCGTAATAATCAAAGACGTTTGCTGCCGTACCATGGCTGCAGCAGGCGCCTGAAAACAGTCCTCAGCAGCTAAAAGTGCTATCGTCAGACCTGGAGATCGGCTGAATGGATTCAAAAACAGTCAAACTCGACAGTTTAACTCTATGGGAGTTGGAAAGTGAGCCGTATTCTTTTAAAACAGACACAAACCATAACAGTTTATGACTATAAATGTGCAATATTCTTAAGTCTTCTAAAGTTAAATTAAAGCAGAACTAAATATGGTAAAGTCTTAAATTTTGATCTGTTTTTCACATTAAATAACCGCATGGCTTTAGAAGACTTGGAATGCGTTTTGATTTTTTCATAGTCTTGCTGTACTTTCTGAAGCTTAACAGGTTGTGAATTGCTGTATAAAGTAAAATGTGTGCATGAAAAAAAGATGTTGAAATCATAAGGTTGAGCAATTAATGACCGAATTTTCATATCTGGCTGAGCTTCTCTTGATATTTGGCCTGAAGTAAGACCTTTGTGCTGCTAAAGTAATGGTACTCTTCAACAATGATGTTTCCTGCTTCCTACTAAAGTTTATGCTACATGTGTTTGCTTGTGGTTTGTGTGCACACATGTCTTTTTATGTGTGTGTGTGTGCATGTGGGTGTTCATTTTTGAGCACAGATTGGGCAGTGAGCAGATGGCATCCTGGTGTGAAGAAGATGGTTCACCATGTGTGGGGACTGAATACACAACAGTGTCAGTGTGGTGTTCAAGGGATAAACATCACATTTTATGGAAAACAGCAGTGGCAAGATGTCTGAAGATTCTAGTTTATGTGTGGGACTGAAGAGAATTTTAATGCTTGAACATTAGATCCTCCTGATAATAAAAGAAAAGGGAGTTAGATAGACTCATAGGTCGATGATAATGAGCAGTCATCGTGTTGGACTGTATGAACTCGGTGACCTCACACAGCATGTGCAAAGAAACTTCACAGCTCACACAAAATCGAACTGTATCCAAACAGAAATGTATGTATGGAATGCGTTTATGTTACGTACATACAAGGAAAGCATACTTCTCTTTTATATGCGTTGTCGTTTTAATACTGTAGCTGTGTCTGTTTCATACTGACCCATGTCTCTTTAACAAGCTTCTTAGCATTAAAAGGGTAAATCAGCCTCAGAGAAACTCTAGAAATAGTGTATAAAAAATAGTAAAAGCTCTTATTTGCACAAAAAAAGCTGTTTACATTTTCAAAAAAAAAAAAGAGAAATACTGTATAGGTGTGATTTATTTGATCAGAAATACTGTAAAAATACTAATATTGTGAAATATTTTTTACCCAAGAAGC
Organism: Enteromius anoplus; assembly: GCA_032359395.1. Lineage (NCBI taxonomy): Eukaryota > Metazoa > Chordata > Actinopteri > Cypriniformes > Cyprinidae > Enteromius > Enteromius anoplus. The sequence continues at coordinate 1,924,795 of JAUMHG010000047.1, read as the reverse complement.
AATTCTTGTTTAATCAATGTTGAAAATAGTTGTTTTGCTTATTTTTCACTTTAAAAAATTAAAAATAAAATTAATGTATGTATATATATTTATATATTTTAAACCATTATGTGTATTTTTGTTTATAAAGTTATTTTTTTAAATGATTCAAAAAAGAGACTATTCAATATAATGTACTGCATTTTGAATCAATAATGTATGTATCATTAGTAGTGCTTTCAAATGATTAATCGCGATTAATCACATCCAAAATAAAAGTTTTTCTTAACATAATATATTTTAGTATGTACTGTATATATTTATTAAGTATATATAAATACAAACACATGCATGTATATATTTAATGAAAATATGTTTTG
>JAUMHG010000047.1:1875649-1899856 GCA_032359395.1 Enteromius anoplus | reverse complement strand
TATATACATAATAAATATACACAGTACACACATATATAAACAAAAACTTTTATTTTGGATGCATTTAATTATGATTAATAATTTTGCAGCACATGTGAATGTGTAGATTCTTCTTAAAAATGCTGTTTTTTGGCAATGAACATCTGTTGAGCCGCAGTAAATGTGATAGCACGTCTTTATTTGTTATCTTTTGCGTTGTGGCTTTAAAAGACAATGTGATTGGTATAAGACCTACTGGAGAGATAGAGAGAGACTAACCTGACTGATTTCTTAAAGTGACACCTGTTATTTCCAAGACACAGGTGTTAAAATAGAACAGTTACGGTCCATAAACTTGAACTCTCTGTACCTGACACAAGGAAGTATCCGTGGTACATTGTGTTGAGTTTGTCAGTTTTTGTTTTGTTTTTTTGCCTGGGAGTAATTTGCAATATGAATGTAATGCCTTGACCATGCCATGACAGCTGCGTGTTGAATCATCCAAATCAAAATCATGCAAATCTACTACTTTGACTTGAGAGGACTGTAACAGTCTTCTGTTTTCTGTTTGTTTGTGAGATGCAGTATACTTAAACAATATAAAATTCTTAAACATGTATATATATATATATATATATATATATAAATACTTCTGTACTTAAAATTACATAATGCACGTAATAGATAATATTGATTAAAGGTTCAGTTAAGTGTAAGTGAATACAGTTTCGTGACTTTCTTAAGTAGTTTTAATGCAATAAACTAAAATTAGTTTATAATTACAAATACATTTCAATTAGTGCCGTCAAATGATTAATTGTGATTAATTAATCAAAAAATAGCATTTTGCATTTACATAATATATGTATGCGTGCAGTAAATGTATTATGTATATAAAGACACACATGCAGCATTACGTTTGAAAGTATTTACATGTATTTGAATGTACTGTAGAAATTACATACATATAAAATATATGGGATTTTTCTTAAATATATACATGCATGTGTTTGTATTTATGTATAAATGATAAATGTACACAGCAAACACTGATATATTATGTGTTTTAATTAATTGTTTGACAGCACTAATTTAATTACATGAAATACAAGCTTTATATACATATATTACATTAAAGTATATTTTAGTGGACCATAAATGCATGCATTAACCAATGCAGTTATGCAATTACGTATAAATAACGCTGTACTTAAATCCTACTTGCAGTAAGTGTGTTAAACGGCAATTATGTGTCTGAAAAAGTGACATATTCTATGCATATTATTTACACTTTTTTAAAGTATGCTAAAGTGTACTTGTTTTAAAACTAGTCCACCATCCTAATCCAACTACATACCACCATGCATTCTTTTGTAATGAGATGCCTATGCGGGTGAGTGAGGGTGCCTGCATATAGCAGTGTTATCAGTTTGTGTCATTATAATGTAAAAGTGCTCTGTTTTAAATGTCTCTGCCTCAGAAGGAAGCTTTGATCAGTCTTAAACTGTTAACTACAAGCTGTTTCAGGTTAGCTATCGACCCTGTTTTGGTACCGGCTCGTTCAGGTGTGTTTGTGAATGAGTGAGTCACAGCACAAGGGTGGAGAAGGAGACAGAGATAGAGAGAAAGATAGAGCAGGAAGACAGCAGGGAGAGGCGTGGTATGTCCTCAGCTCTGTGGCACTCTGGTGCCATCTATTGATAATGTTATTGAAAAGGTTTTAAAGCAGAGAGGTGTCCGACAAATATTGTGCGGCTGACTCATGTTTAGGCTAGAGAAGTGTTGGGGTTTTCAAACATCCCATCGGAAGAAGCCGGTAGCTGATATGCGCTTTGATTTTAGGACACACTGGGGGCAGACCTCCCACATCAGCATGTGTGTGATAGCGGTTTAAGTATGTGTGTCTGTGTGTGTGTGTTGAGTCATTAGCAGCAAAGACTGGTCTGTCTCAGCAGGGTATCGAGGTTTATGAAACAGCTGTGTGACAAGATGGATCAGCCCTTAATGAGCTACCACACACACACACGCATTAGTCTAGTGTATAAGTCTGGTAACTTGATTGTTAACAGAAATGGCTTTGCTGGGTAGAGTATGTTTGAAATGGCATACTTAGTAGTAAGCAGATTTGTAGCTTAGAATGTGTAGATTTTCTCTATGCCTGATAACAGTGGATGACATTTTACTGGGTAGTGCGTTTAACAAATTGTGCAGAGTATGCAGCTGAATCACTCATGTACAATAACCTATACTTGACCTTTCATTGATTTCCAGTGTGCGAATATACAGTACACTTTCTGAAATAATCAATCAACATTAAAGAGTGTGGCCATTGATATTGAGATATTGTAATTCACTCTGATTCTCAACCTGATTTAATATACAATAAGTTCATTCAGAAATATTTCAGGTACATTAACTGGAAACAAGGAAAATGTATTTTAAAAACTTCTCACTGTTCACCAAAAATAGGAAACCCCTTTTCCATACCTTTATTGTGAAGAGTTAGTACATTACAATATTGTTCAAGGTTAAATGTCACAGTTTGAAGTGTTTCTTGTTGCATATTATTTCTGGTCTATATATGCGATACTGCATACTATTTCAAAAAGCTATTGATCATAATTCAGCAAGGCTACTCTTCCTGTCTCTGGGGTTTGTTTTCAGTGCGTGATCCACACTCTTTTGAGTATACAGTAAATATCTCAAGTTCGTTGAGCTGTGGTCTCCTCAGTCTAAGAGCAGGCGTATGTGCGCTTTTTGCCCAAGACTTTGAGGTGTTAAATTTGAATCAAGCCCTTGCATATAATATTGTCACGCTTACTATGATAGCCACTGAGGGACCTCCGAGCCGCCCACCACTTCGCCAGGCTTCTGAATTATTGATAGGCCACAGAGCGTGCTCAGTAGCCAGAGGAAAGGTGTTAGGCGGAGACAGTCCATCTGCTGAGACGCAGCACCGCTGCCGGCTGTAGATACATCTCTGCTGTGTCCGTCCAGCAGGAAAGAAGAGTTGAGGACTGTGGGTAATGCAGGGAGAGATGTTAATACAACACAATCAACTCTTTGTGTCTCAGGTGTTTTTGATAGATCTGGTCTTTTTTTCTTTCTTTTTTTTTAGACCTAGTGAGATAAAACCTAAGGCAGCATCCTAACCGGGATGAAACCTCATGAGTGACTGATTTGGGACGCTCTACATGCGAAGCATTTCTGCTCAACACACAAATGATGCTCACAGTCTTGATTCAAAAATTGATTCCGATATGGTTTGAGAAATTATGGAACCTCTCAAGGAGTATTATCTACCAAAACTAAATACAAACCAAGCAAATAAATAAGTGAATAAGTAAGTAAGTAAGTAAATAAATACAATAATAGAATAGAATAAAAAGAAAACATTAAACTACCAATAAGGCAGGAGATTTACTGTAAAATAAAAAATCCATAAGATTTACAGTGAAAAAACCTGGCAGCTGGAATTCACCCGTAAAAAATAAGGGTTACATTTACAGTTAAATACCGTAATTTCATTAACCAAGCTATTAAAGTACTGTAATCTGTTTTGACCTTTGAAATACACTGATAAGCACTAAATGCAGGTGGTGATGAGAAAGTCACATGACGAACCAAAGCCCATCACAAGCAGCTTTTAAATATGAACATATATAGAATGTGCTCAGTGTCACTCACTGAAATATGCACAAACAAAAATTCATTGAACAACATTACATGTAACATACAATCCTAATAAACATAACTGAGAAGAAAAACGAAGAAGAAACATAGTTATAAAAAAAAAAAAAAAACACATAAAAAACTGGAAATGTCAGTTTTTTTTCCTGTAAATTTGGCAGGAAAAGAATTTTTAACAGTGTATCTCTTCCACCCCTAACCCTCATGAAATACATATACAATGTATACAATTGCCTGCTGTTGGAATCCTTGGATTAAGAGCAAATTATTTAGCTCTTTTGACAGATTAGATAAAAAAGATTATGTGAACTTGGTGAGATCAGCATCAACATCATTATTACAAATTTATAACTTTTCCCGCAGTATCAATAGCTCTTTTTCTGTGTAATTATTACATTCTTTTCAGTATTTTTATGTCTTTATACATAAACAAATACATAGCTGCTTTTATATTTTAGGAAGAGGACTCTCTCAAGGGAATCTTTTTATTTGGAGGGCATTGAAATATTAGAAAACCGCTGCATTATGAGGTTAGATTCGCCACACAGGATACATGTGGCGCTACATTAGAATTTTGCCAAAACAAGCTCTCTGAGGAAGCGGCATGATTAAGTTGGCTACTTTTCGGAACAACCTTCATGTTGGGATCTGTAAACGCTACTCGGATAGGAAATTCATTAGGTTTTGGAACAGAACATATGTGATAAAAGATACTTCAAAGCTGCAGCTATTAAAATTTGTCTGATGCTATCTCTGTGTAATTCGGCAGCGGGATGAATCAGTTCTTCCTGTACTCATTGCTCAGTGTTGCTATTGTCTTCAGTGAAACACACACACACACACACACACATATATATAATCTGTTTCCTCTGACCTCCACCACACTGCAAACACATTAAAGAGTGATTCGTTTTTAGGAATTTGGGAGCGGAAGAGACAGTGTGGAAAATAGAGGGATTGTGAGGAACACATGAAGAGCTGGAGTGAGAGAGGGTCGAGGGGTTTTGTGTGTGTTTGTGGATCATATTCCCTCTGAGGCAGATGCTGAGGTCAAAGCAGTTCACTACGGCTAACGGTCCCTCATTTTAAAACTGAAGAGTGTCATACAGTATTTGTAAAAGAATCCTAAAAATAAGAAATGGATTATGGTTTTCCCCAAAAAATGAAAAAATAACTCTTTTAGCACTGGTATTTATTTATCTACTTATTTATTTATTTATTTATTTTTTTTTCAATAAATTGTGTGACTCCCGAAGGATCATGTGACACTGAAGACTGGAGTAATGATGCTGAAAATTCCGATTTGCATTAAAGAAATAAAATATAATAGTTCTTTATATAATAAGTGCTATTATTATTCTAGTTAATAATAATTATAATACTATTATTGAAGTTATTTATATATTAACGTATTATCATTATTATTATTTTATTTTTATGTTTTAAGTTTTTAATATTTTTTACTTTTGACGGTAATATACATGCTAAAACCAATTGCTCCAAGTCGTATGATGTTTGTTGGTTTGTGCTAAGCTGTGGTGTGTGTGTGTCTTTACGCCAAGGCTGTGTGTGTTAAATACTCTACTTATTTGAAACTACTTCTTATTTTGAAGTACTTGCATAGTGTAAGTGTTTTTCATGCTGCTGAAAAAGTAAATCCAGAACATGTTGATCGCCTCCTGGTGGTGTAAGTCATAAACTCCGCCCTCAGCATTTAAACTAATGGGACTCGTTTAAATCAGATTACACTTAAAATATTTTTTTTCCTCAAAGATGGGATCTGTCCTTTTAGGTTGTTCTCATTACGTTGATGTGCTCAAGCATTCACTTTTCTAGTATGTTTGGTTTTAGTTAGTTATTAAATACTATTAAAAACCAGGTGTGGCGTCATGTTTGTTTGCTTCTGATTGGCTCTGAGGAAATTTGGTCGGGACCTTGATGCCAAAAGACATCATTGTGAGATGAGAATGGCCGTTTCTAGGACATTTTGGCTTCACTTTTCTACAGTGGAAGGAAGTAGAGATGCACCCACCATCTTTTATTCCAATTTATTGTTAAGGCACGTTGTTTGTGTCTCATTAGGATGTACGTGTATATTTTAAAATCCATTTTGTGAATGTGTGTGTAGCCCCTCTCAGTGTGGGCAGTTCCTGTGTGTGTTGTTCAAACAGATGGTAGTGGGGTGCAGGCCGGTGGTCTTCCTGCCCCAAACCTGGTGAGCCCAGCCTGTCACATGGCAGAGCAGCTGCATGTGTGTGTGTGTGTGTTCTGTGAATCATACACACCTGCCTACATGTTAGCACCTGCGTTCTGCTGCATTTCAACTCACCTGTACAGAACACATCATTACCTCTTTCTAATATTACATATCACTCACCTCTGTCTTTCTGCAGTCACTTCTGTTCTGTTTAATCAGTCTCAATTGTAGAGGTGAGCTCAGACGCTTATTTGAATACAAGCTGAAGCCCCCTAAATAGGATCAAGCATCTATATTGAATATTAAGCATCTATGGTTTCATCTATGCAATTATTGCTCTCTCTCTCTCTCAGATCCATTGTTATTATCTTTCTATTTAGACAAGAAGCTATTTTAGTGGGCACCTTCATTCTTTGTGTTTACACTGGTGTCAGAAAATGTCTATAGCACATATGACATTTCACCTTTGAGAAAAAGAAGTACACTTTAACATAGAGTACTTAATACGAAAATAATACTTTAAAATTAAGCAGGAACTGAATGCAAAGATTTTGGAAATTTTACATGTTGATTGCAATTAAATAAAATTTAATGTAGTATAAATTTGTATTGCATGCAATTATCCCCCCTACTTAAGTAAGAATGAAATGCACTTGTAATTTCATAATTATGTTGCCATTTTACTGACAAGCATTTATTGTAAACCAACATATATTTTACTGTAATTTCTACTGAAATGTATATGTCGTGTATTTAAATACACATTTAATGAAGTTTAGTATATTTAAAACTATATTAACTATGTACATGCTTTAGTATGCAACATATCAATAGAAGTATGCTTTAAATATATGACAAACTGTTATTAAAGCTGATTGATATACTTTAGAGTCAAACTTTAAATTTGAAATCATTACAAAGTGCAAGTGGCTTTTTATTTCATATATGATATACTTGTACATTTTAAAGTACACTGCAAGAACACTTTCAGTAATTCAAATGAGTGCACTTCTTTTTCACAAGGGTAAACAAATCACAAGGAAGATAATATTGTATGAGATGGGAAGTATGTGCTAAATACTGCATAATAGCTAAAGACTCAGACAGTGTCACATGGTCTGCATCTTTCGTGTCCGCTCTATTGACACAGCGTGTGTGTCCACAGCTATTAAATGGATTTGTATGGTGTCCTCTGGAGATGTTTGGTGTTTAATTTCAGCGCCGGGCTGCAAACGCTCCTCAGGCCTTACGAGAGAGTCCCACCCTAATCACCCATTCAGACAGAGCAAAAGTGGCCATTCATATGATAATTCACTTTCATAGAGCCGCTCGGCCCATTTATTTTCAGTTTTAGGGTTTTAATGCCTTTGTGACCGGTAAAACACGACACAATACAAAGCACTCATCTTGCATATTAACGCATGCTAACACTTAGCTGCTGTAACTGCTATATGCCACCTTCACTCATGATTGACTTGACCTATCATAGTTTAAATGGACAGGTCACCGCTGTTTACTCGTGGCAGTTTCAAAAACCTGTCTGAATGAGAAGACCCAAACACACAGATTGAGTGAGCCGCGTGCTAACAGTCCACTAACTAAAAAGATTCAGAGTCTGTGTGCATTAAATTAATCATGGTGGATGAAATCTTTGACAGATGTGCATTTGACTGTTCAAAAGCAATAAACCATTTAAGTCTTTTGTCTTTTATCGAATGAAAGGCATTGTAGCCTATGTCTGTAAATGTGTTTAACAGCACTCTGTACAGTAGTCTCCTGAGCTTTCTGAGCCTGTCAGGCATGTGTGTGTTGTCTGGTATGGCGTGAACTGGTCTGAGTCTGTTTTTGTCATTAGTTGTTATGATAGAATGACATTATATCTAGTCTTAGCTCCAGACAACATGCCCAATTTAGCTCAATCTGATGCTCATTACACACGAATGGCAGGAGCTTGATCTGACAAGCTCTAATCACATTGGCCAGATTCATGCAGTTTTCAGGAGTCAGTGTGCACAGATTTTAACAGTCATCCGCTGTCATGCAAAATGCAGCATCTATCGGATTTCCCCTAACTGAGCCATTTTACTGACTGAGACTTTTATTGGTACTCTGTTTGGTGCCAGAATAGAGATAATAGAAAATACACTTAAACCGTAATATGAAAATATGTTTATATTACAAATTGTATGTCACGTTAAATTACTCTGGAGTATATTTGTGTTTTCTTTTAGCATTTGGTTCGCAAGCAAGCAACTTCGCCTACTAGCTAAGCATAGCGAGGAATGAGAATAAAGACGTTTATTTTCACTTTCAAAGTGAAATGTTTAATGAGTGACACGTTCAGTACATAACAAATGAATGTGAATCTGGCAGTGTTTATAACACTGGTTGTGTCACGCCTCATGCCAGTTTAGAAATGAAAGCCTGTGAGTGACGCTAAAAGATTAATGCTCTATTATTTGAAAATAACATGCCTAACTGATAGTGTTAAAAAGACAGTTCACCCAAAACCCACTTGGATTATTTTAACAATCTCCTCGCTAAGTTTCTGAGCCTTGGTTGCGTTGATCTGTCTGTGGGAAGGGTCAGAGAGCTCACAGAACTCATCGGAAATATCTCAATTTGTTTTCTGAAGAGGAACGAAGGTCTTACAGGTTTGGAACGACATGAGGGTGAGAAATTAATGACAGAATTTTTATTTGGGTGAACTGTCCCTTTAACAAAAGTGTGCCATGCAATTAAAAACAAAAAGTATTTTCTGAAGCAATTTTAGCTTGCTTCTATAAGTCATGATTCATGTTTAACAATACTCCTACCAGGTGAGCTACTGAGCAATCTTACCACAGTAAATTATAGGTATTATAGTATAGATATAGTCAGATGGTTGTTGTATAGCTCTATTGTTCTTCCTGTGCTAGCATTGTTGTATGTTTATCTATGTGTAACTAGTTTGTAGCACCCTGCTCCTGAGAGACATGACATTTCATTCCACTATATGTCCACACATGTAGCAGAATGACAATAAATCTTGACTTGACATCAGAAAACCGATACATAAGGAGCTGGTTATGTAATGCAAGCACCCAAATATTAGTTTACAAACCATACGGTGAAAATGTTCTGGTGCAATTTTACAAGGAACTGCATAAAACAAGTCTTAATAGCAAGCAAAAAAGAAGGTAGAGACATGTTTTTGCTGTATTTTAATTGTGTGGCTCTTGCCAAGCCTTATCTGGCTTTGATATTCTGCAAAGAACCAGTCATTAACACAATTTTTTTTTTTTTTAAATGTCAATTTTTTTATTATTGAAAAGCAGCCCATGGGTGTTTCTGGCCTGTGTGTGTGTGTGTGTGTGTGTGTGTGTGTGTGTTGGACGGCTGCTCCTCTTCCGTGTTCCCCAGCGTGACAGCAATCCCAGCAGCCGTCTCCCCTTCAGTGTAAACGCCCTAATTATTCGTGTAGCAAACGAGAGAAAGACAGAGAGGAAGTTAATGAGAGGCGGGGAGGGGGGTGAAAGCCCCTCTTCCTGCCTCCCTCTTCCCGTCTTTCTTTCCCTCTTTTTATCTAACAATCCCTGTCTGCTGGGGTAAATCCCTCTCCCTTTCCATCTCTCCTTCCTTTTGGCTGTTTTCTCCTCTCATGTTCTTACCTTCCTGTCTCTCAGCCCCAAATTTCGTTTATAACGCTCACCCTCATTTGCATACTTTAAAGATTTTCACCGTGAGGGAATCCATCAGGAATAGCTGGAATTCATATGCAAAGCATAATCAGTGTCTTATTCACAGAACTGTGTGTTTGCCGTGCATGAGAGACGACCCATTTGTATTGCTGATTGCATCGCCGCGGCACGTCTTGTACATGTCGAAGTCTCCGTGGATAGAGTTAAAGGGCGCAGACGTGTGGTGAAGTGGTGAGGATAAATGATCCTGGGTGAGAAGGTCTATTCGCCCTCTTTCTTTTCTTTCTCTTTATCTCTCGCTTTCCGAGTGAACCATCGGATTCCTTTTGTGTGAATTCCTCCTCTCGCCCTCCTTTGTGTATTTCGGTCTTAATGTTGCCTAATTGGTGTTCAGCTATTCATTAAAGGGGCTGGTGGCTGATAGCTTTCCCTCAGGAGTCAAACACACTTCCTGTTTTCACTGAAGTGACATTATAATCAAATGCGCTGGTGTTATAGACTGTCATCTGTGTGTACCGTAGAGACTGCACCTGCTGCTTATACAACCGGTGGATCTTTTGGTTTATCTAACAGCATGAAGCCGTTCATGCCTTATAATATACATTGTAAGTGACATCTTCAATAATCGTTTATTGAAGATGGTTGTTGTGAAGCGCTTTAGTTCATTGAGTGTAGCTTCTTCACAATTGCGATGAAGGGTCATTTTACTATAAAGATGATTACTTTTTTCGATTTATAAGGGTTGTATTCAGCATTAATTGCGTTTGTGTGATTTATGTATCAATATTTACAGTATATTACAATGTTTACTAAGCAATAACCAATTTGAAATCTAACCAATTCATTTAATTTATTTTACAGAAAAACTCACAATTGTGCTGTTTAAGAGTTTGTGGTTTAAAACAGTAATATTGCGAAATAATGTAACAATTTAAAATGACTGTTTTCTATTTGAATGTTTTAAAATGTAATTTATTGCTGTGAATTTTTAGCATCATTACTCCAGTCGTCAGTGTCACATAAGAAACACGTCTTATTATTATCAATAGTTAAAGCGCTGCCAATTAATATTTTAGTGGAAACCATGATGCTTTTTATTTTTCTTTGAACAGAAAGTTCAAAAGATCATCTTCAGCTATTTGAAGTAGAACTCTTTTTTGACAGTTTTGATGAATTTAAAGCACCCGAGCTCAATAAAAGCGTTGCTTTCTTTAAAAAAATACTTACTTGAAAGAATTATACATCACCAAAACATCACAGAACTCAGTAATGAGTCTGATTCAAACCATGTTTGCGAATATTCATAATTCAGACAATGCACACTGTCTTTCCCTTTTTTTTTCTGATGAAATCGCAATCTTTTTCCCAGCTGTTGGCATAATGTTAAATTATTGACTCGAATTTTTACTCTTGCGATTTTCCATAAGTGCATGTCATTGCTTATAAGCTCCATACTAAGCTACTGTGAAAACCCTGGAAATGATCCGTACGATGCACCATCTGCAGATCCCGTGTACGGCTTGATTCTTCTCGCTGAAGCTTGTTAAAGCTGATTAGCCGTTGGCGCCTACACTTGTGTTTATGCTTCAGGGTGTGTATTTGTGTGTGTGTGTGTGTGTGTGCAATTAGACAGTGCGCCCGCTTTAGGAAGGATCTAGCACTTGTGTTTCACGCTTTGACTGAGAAGATTAGACGGAAATCTGGCATTGTGTGTTTAAAGACTTAAGACTTAATGATTATGTTTGGCCACAAAGAACCATCTCAAAGAGCCCTTGCTCTGTGACTCATCTAGAAAGATAAGACTTAGAGGTGAGAACCTTTTGTTGTATACATATTGTACAGCGACTGAATGAACAACATCTTGAGCTTGTTGTGATGTATGTTCTTTGAAACAGCATGTCACTTTTGGCTTTCTGTGTATCTCTGGTATCCTCCTCCGTTGGGCGGTGGTCACTCGCTTAAACAGATAGGAGAACACTGCTCTCTTTCTCTCCCTAACAAGATCACACAATGTCACAGTGTCACCGGAGGGTCAATAGTCTCCTTGGCTCTGGGACTCCTCACTAACAGGGGTGCTGACACTGACTGCAACGGCTTTATGACTTGACAGGTGTGTTATGAAGGTGAAGGTTTGTTATGTAGCTGAGTGTGCGTTTGTTTATATGTAATTAATGGATTCGCTAAGAAAAAAGTGTTTCAGAGCCTGATAGGAAGCAGTGTAGAAGCTAATAATCTCATAAAGAACTTTTTATGCTCTAGATCTTCTTCTAAAAGCTATATGCACAGCTAGCTTTTTAAATGAAAAAACTTAACATAAAAAAATAATTCTGTCATAAAATGTTCATGTCATTTCAAACCCTGTGATGCTCTTTCAGGGAGCACAAAATGGCATGTTTTGAAAAGTGTTCTTATCTGTACAATAAATAGGGACAGATGTTGTCAAGCTCCAAAAAAGACAAGAAAGAAGTCATGTGCTGTTCATTGCAAGTCATTATTTGCCAATGTTTTATGAATCTCATTTGCATTCACATATACTCAAATATGGCACATCAGTGATGCAAAATGCCATTTTTGATGCATATGTTTAATATCGATGCAATATATTTTTAGCATTTTGATATAGTGCCTTTAAAGTTGTTCCTCAATGCACTTTGCAGAGGGAAGACGAGATGACAAAAATAGAAATAATAAAAATAAAATAATAAAAAAGAATGAATAACAACAAACATTTGAGTCAAAAAATATGGTAAGACTTTACAATAATTAATTAATGTTAATTTGTACATATCTTAATACATTTTAAACAGTTCTCATTAAATGCATTAGTTAACATTAATTAATGTATTATGAAACAAATTAACACAAATTAACACAAACCTAGATTGATCATTTCTGTAAAAAGTTCATAGTGAGTTCATAAAGTGATACCTAATACATTAGGTTGACAAATTAAACCTTACTGCTAAACGTATTCAAAATAAAACAGAATAGTCAAGTAAAAACATTTTATATTTTATTTTGGTGCTTTTATCATTCATTAGCATCATTCAAATTCATTCGCTTTCATTTATCGCATAATGAGCCGGTCAGGCATTCTTCAAAGCGCTCCAAAGTGTTATAAGACATCAAACATAAGTTGGGTATGCATGACATGCATTGGGTTTTGAGTTTGGATGAACTGTTCTTTTAAATAACCCAGAAATCAATCCTCTCATCTAGAGTAAGTGTCTGAAGAGTATATATATATGAGCAGATTCTTCATTGCTGATGCTGAGGTGCCGCAGAGATCCTCTGAAGAAGCTTTATTTGTGTAAGTGTGTTAGGGTGTTGGGGGTTGGAGTGTTTTTAACGCTCTAATCCGTCAGCCTGGCTGGGCTCTGTGTGCAGACCTGGGATGAGAGGAGGGGAGGGGTAATAGAGGAACAAGAGGAGCGAGAGGGCTGAGGTTTGGGGGGAGGAGGACAGACGGGAGGAAATGTGTGCGAGAGACAGATAGAGACAGCAAAGGTTTCCACATTTCTCTTAGAGAGGAAACAAAGAGCTTTTCCAAACCTCAAGCGCCTGACTTTGCATCCCAACGGTGTCATCCAACCCGGCGTGACCTCTGCTTCTGAAGTTGACGGGACCCAGCCTCAGCAGAGCTTGCGTGGTTGGATGAGTTGTGGGCACGTGCTCCGTCACTGCTGCTGACTCCACTGTGTGGTTTGGCTGCCCTGCTGCCAGACAGACGCACAGAGACACAGACAGACCTCCAGAGCCCAGAAAAAAAAAACCCTGCGCCGCTTTAGGCTTTCTGTTAGAGCGTCAGACGGCTCTCCTGAAGAGTTTTCTCACACCTGCGCCGGAGAGATGTGCTGATCGAGCGGTAAGTGGGTGATGACGGGAAACTTTGACACACTGTAAAAAGCGGTGACTTGCTGCAATAAAACAATGCTAGTCGGAAACTGTTAGTAAATGTCGGTCAGAAGTTGTTGCAAAGTTCACATGTAATTGCAAATGCTTGTTATATTTCTCATTTGCAAGGTAGTGGATCACTAAGCATGTGCTAAATGAATACATGTAAAAGAAATGCCGAAATGTTATTGCAAAACCAAAGCTACTCCAATGATCTGTCAACAAACTTAAAAAATCATTTCGTACTCTGATTTAACCCTTAAAAATGTTGTTTTGTTGATATAAATACATGCATTAAGGTTAAAAATTAAGTTACATTTTTATTTTTTCAGGATGCCATTATTATTCTCATTGTTATTTTATTGTAGGCACGTTTTCTCGGTTAACTCTGTGGGTAAAATTGCTTCCTGTGACTTGTGTTCTCAGTTGTGTTTCATTCAGGTAACAGCTTTATTTTTATCCTGAAACTGGGAAGACAGACATGAGGCTTACAATGCAAGTACACTGAGGCTAAATGTGGCTCACAAAGCTCAGAACATTTTGTCATGCGTATATTTGAGGTTATATTGACTTGGCTTGAGCACAGTTCGAGACACTTTGGAGATCTCTTTTGAAACTCTAGACTCGAGGACACATGTGAGATCACAGGGGTCTTTTTAACTGGGAAAGCCTGAGAAGTAAGATGATCTCTGTTTGCTCTCCATTTAATCTCATTACTGTTTTGGAGAAACAGTGGAGTTCTCATTAAGCAGTATTCTGTCCTTGAAAAAAATGGACGCTGAATGTTTTGGATGTTAGTTTAGTAATTGTTTCATGATTGAGGAATGCAGGGTTTCTTTTTTTTTTTTTATCAAGTGCATAATTAGTCATGGTTGTGCGATGCTTGCAGGGGTCTTTGACTCATTCACAAGAACAAATATGTTTCCTGTCAAGTTTGTGTAGACTGCAGTAATGGCTGGGTTTGGCAGTGGTCATGCAGGCTGGCACAGACGTAATGTATGGCAGCAGGGAGAAGCGGGTGCAGCGGGCATCAGATGGGAGAGAGGTGTGGCTCATTATTGTCTGGAAATCAGTTTTTGATGTTTTTTTTCCACTCATCTATTGTGTTTACCTCGTGTCATGCTGCTTGAGGTGATTCTGGTGTTCTGTGAAGATGCAGCAGCGGTTTGGGGATTTAAGCGACCACTGTGTGGACACTGGATCCTGTTAAAGACGTGTGTGTGTGTGTGTGTGTGATAGAGAGAGAGCGAGAGAGTTTGGGGGATGGTGGTGAGAAAGAGGGTGAGATTTGTCTTTCATCTCCAATTCCTCACAAATTAAAAACCTTTTTTTTTATTTATTCACTTTTAATTTAAATAGCATTTTTAGCAACATTTTTGCTTGTTATTTTAGATTTGTATTTATTCTCTTATTTATTTTTTTGTAAACGATATACACGGAGCTGGTAAATATTAAATGTGTGTAAAGGACAAGAAGCATATTTATGTGCATGTTTCAAGCGTTAGATTCTTTCTTACACATAAAAAGTCAAATGTACTGAAGTTTGAAGATTTTTTCTTTGAGGATGAATGAAGAGGAACAACAATATTCTTAAATATTATATAATATTATAATATTATAAAATGCCACATTTTGTATTGTTGGTTTCTTTCTTGATGAATTGCTTTTTTTATATAATGTTTGCTAAATGAATTAGCATTGCTGCACATATAATTTGAAAGTTATTTTTACAAAGATATTGTTTTTAGCTTTGCTTGATTGCTTATTTATTTATTTATTTAAAAAGAGTCATATTTATATTTAGTACCTCCTTTAGTAGTCTGGTGCAAATTGTTATTTATAACAAGTTTATTTTAAACAAATGCATGAATGAAGGACAATGCATACAATGTGATTGTCCCCATAATGCATTTATGATGAGACTATAAATGCATTACTTGCATTTGTCGTTGACAAAACTGTCAAAATGATTGAGGTTTTGATGTATAGTTTACTGCACCATTATTAACAGATCCTGGGTCTTCTATTTATTTTACGGTGGAGATTTGTCACGCTGATACCATCTCTGAGACTTTATGTGATTGGAATAGACTGAATGCAGACATGAGCAGCTCCCTGCTTCCATAGTGATGGTCCATGTCTAAACGCTGCCTAATCGCCCGGCCCCTCCCATTTGTTCCCAGGGGGTCCCGGGCTCTTTCAGATGGTGGGGTAGGGGCTGTTTAAAGTGATAGGGCTGCACCGGCGGTGCTCACAGGGACCGCAGCAGCGCAGCAGAAGACACTAGGGAGGATTGCAGGCATCGGGAGATAAAACTTGTATGTCTGGTGAGAGCTCTGTCTGAAATATGTGCACCTGCGCTGGTTTGTGTGAGTGTGCTTGTGTGTGTGTGTGTGTGTGTGTGTGTGCACTTCTTTCAAAGCAGCATATTCTTATTGTGGATTTAGCAAAGCTTTTGGAATTTCCTCAGAAGCGTAAACATACAATAATAATTAATGCGTTTAACAGTTTCTTCTCATTTTTTAGTGCAGCCTTTTGACTTGAAGCATGTAATTTATGTGCTACCCAGAAAAAAACTAAACATTTTCACCAATTAACAGCAAGTGACAAAGAAGTGCATTTGCATTTGTTTGCTTTTAAATGTGGGTCAACGGCGTTAAGATGTCAGCATAAAAAGAGTGATTTTATGTTCACGGAAAAACAACAATCTAAAGCAGTATTATACTTACTGTTTGTGTGCTTTTAAATGTGAACAGATTTGAAAACACCAGGCATCATACACTTGCCAACTTTGTAAATGGTTACAGAGGAAGACTTGGCATCACTAACACTAAATTACTGAGGATCATTTCCTGTTACAAACAAAACAAACTCATGCACCTCAAACATGCTCAATGTTTTGATATGATCATAGTCTGAAACTAAAAAACTGGAGTCTGTGCCAGTCACACGCTTGGTTTTGACTTGTCTAGACTGCTAAAATGTGTGTAACCTGTGTAGTGTATTTCAGCCTTTGAAGAAAGTATAGAAAGATACCTTGAATCTGGGTACGTAACTGGTTGGAATGACCTATAACCGCTGGAAATAGGAAGTTATTGTCCTATGACACATATCTTTTTGGTGGGAAGCTGGTGCTGTTCAATGGCTATCAGTCAATTAGAGTCATCTGAAGCATGGGGGAGAGTGCTGGGAGTTTTGCAGCTGCTCAAAAGCCTATTTGTCACCAGGCGAAGGTGGAGTGGCACCTGTAAATGAAAGCCAGCGAGTGCTTCTTCTCTCCAGAGTTTCTCATTCTGAGCAGAATGAGAAATTATTCCTCTGGACAGAAATCTGGGTCAGTCTGTGAGAGGAATGCACATAAATACACGTCTGGTGTGTGGTGAAAACTTCATGGAGACGGAGAGGACAATTTGAAAAAGTGAGCGATGGGCAAAATACAGTAGTCACAGTAATGATGATGATGATGATGATGTATAGCAAAAGAAAGAGGCAGTCGAGGGATTTTTGGTTTGGATGCTGTGTATATCATAGGGGTGCAGTCATCAAATTTGAGCTATTAGTGTTACATTCTGCAGTTTAGCTCACAGAATTAGCATGAAGAGTGCAGACAGAATTCTGCCAGGCTTTATATATTCCAATAGTGATTTCTAAAAGCCAGCACAAATGTACAAGCATTATGTATAAGTATTTACTTTTTAGTACACCTTTATGGTCTTAATGTACACTAATGATCAGTTGGTACCTCCCCAGTTGATTCTATGAGGCACAGCACACTCCTCTTCTTAGGTTGATCTTTGAAGTCTCACCTCTGCGTTCACACAGCTCAGTGCAGTAGATATAAATGAGCTGGAGAGTGTCTGTGTGGCAGCTGTGGCCACCTGACTGTCAGCAGCTAATGACCAATTCTTATGGTTTGATGTGGGATGGATCTGCACCTGATCCCCAGCTATACCACCATCACCTCTTATTGACCGCACACACGGGGAGAGAGCATTGACCTTTGACTTTTATCTTCAAGCGCTCTGAACTAGAGCATCATTTAAAACAGAATCTTCGCAACAGAATCTCAAAGCCTCTGCTCCTTTTGATCATTAGCCAGGTGTTCTCATAATCCAGAATATTTGTCATTAACATCTTTTTTGATTACTAAATACATTCTTCGATAGTAATGCACATGCTCACTGGCTAGCAACATTTTCTCAGCAAAGGCTATTGTCAATAGAGTAGTGATAAATGAAGGACATCCTACATACTGTACAGTAGAAGCCATTTTTAAACCAAGCGGCTTGCTATTGATCTGTGTGGCTAAATGAACACATTTATGTATGTATATACATATATATAATTTAAATGTTATGGTTTTCAGTGATATTGACTAATTAACTAATATAATTAAGTATGTCCATTTCCCCTTTTTTTACATTTATATTACTTATCAGTATCACTTAAGTTAGCATTCACTTAAGTTGATCGTTAAAAGCTTAGCGTTTCTCAAAATGAATATCCAGATTTCACACTGTATAAGTTATGATGCCTTGAACTTGTAGCATTTAAAATAATCAATTTTAGATGAAATTTTACTTTATTCATTTAGAAAAAATAGTGGCACATTTAAATAACATCCATTTTTTGGTAATTGGCCTTAACATTAAAAAAATTAATGTAGCAGATGCTGATTTTATTTATTTAGACCAAACAATAAAGAATTTTAATATCAGACATTTATCGGTTATTGGCCTTAACATAAAATTATCGTCTTATCAGTATTGTTTTTGTTGTTGTTTTTAAAACAGCATAAATTTTTACTACGAGATGTTTATGGGTTATTAGCCGTAACATGAAAAAAAAAAAAATTTGATTTATTGGTATTGATCGACTAAGTTTAGCTTTTAGTGTTTTTATATAGACTGTTTATTTACATAGGCAAACCACTTATACTCTTATAATTTATCGGTTATCCACCTTAACATGGATAAAAAGTTATGATCATATCATTATGAGCGGATTCATTTTAGTTTTAAGGATTGTTTTTTTTATTTAGACAAAATTCTTTATTATTTTTACATAAGCCATTTATCGGTTAACTAGAAAAAAATGACTTATCGGCAATTATGTTTCTATTGATGCATTGTGAGATGCTGTTTCTCAGCACTGCGTTCTGTACTTATACTCCATCTTCACTAATCTGTGGCTCATCACTGTGTCCTGGATGAGCTGAGGTCTCCCGTAACAGAAGGAGGTAGTTCAGAGAGGTTGTGTAGGCAGGAGAATAGCCATCCATTGTGTGTTGCATCACGCTCTGTGTTCGAGCAGACAATGCATGCGTCAGGTCAGCTGCCTGAGCTCTGCTACAGTAGAGCATTGTTTCCATGATCCACATCTCGCTCTGGAGACAGTAAACCTCTCAGCTCTTGATGGTGACTCAGGGGCATCTGTACACACTGGCGATAGTGTCTGCTGATCACACCTCCGATGAAAATCTCAGTCCCATGCGTCTTTCTCCGAGACGAGTCTTGTTTCTAGCTTTCGGGTGTCAGCTTTGGCATATCTTTGAGGTGAAATGATAGGGTTTAGTGGTTGTTGTGAACGGCAGGTTAGCAGTGTTGATTGGCGACCCAGCTGTTTGAGTGGTATGTTTTCCCAGCGCCCCCCTCCCGGTGATCTGAGGAGCTTTTTATCATCTTCTCCGGACGGCTGGGAAAGGCACGGGGAGGGGAATGTGTCAGAGACTGTTTGGGAGCCTTACTTTTCTTTAGTGGTGTCAGTCAGCAGGGCTGTGGCCTCCACGCTGAATCAATATGGCTTTTGTTGGAGGAGAAAAAGCTCCTTTACAGGCTTGGACCTTGGAGGGGAAGCAGGGTGATGCAGGATAACAAGGGAATAAGCATCCCGACACAGGGTTTCAACATTCCCAAACAGGACCAGTGTGACACATTCAGCAGTGTGCATTTTCAATTCTCATCTTTGATTTTCCCACAGCCACAGCACTGTCATACTCCTACAAACCAGTCAACGTGACCCAATTGGCTGGTTCACTTGGGGTGGTTCATTGATTTCATGCTTATTTGGCCTGTTTTATCATTATAATGTCTGATTGTGGGTTTCTTGTCAATAATCCCAGCTGTGCGCTTGGTATAATAAATGTCAGACATCTCATATACTCAGACCCCATCCCACAAATGTCTCACTGACCACGACAGTCACAAATGGGACCGTTTTCAGCTTTATATTTGGCTTTCGTATGTTTTTATATCTCATTTGTTTTGATTTTCAGCGTTCATGTGATTGAAGCGTAACTTAAGTGTGGCATTTTGGTGGCATTACTGATCGGAAAGGTCTCCACTAGTTTATAAAATTGCATGTGTCTCAGACAGCCTGTAATTAGGCATACAGTATGTGTGTATTAGAGCCCAGACTGCTATCAGCAATATCTGCTGCTGGAATAGACGGGAGGAAAATCGCTTCATGTGTTTAGGTGTTTTGAAGGTCTGTTTTAGACTAGTACATGCTTTATAATTTTCCTCTGTTTAATACTATACTGTCGTTCAAAAGCTTGGATTTGGTAGATCTTTTCATTTTATTTTTATTAGTGCTGTCAAATGATTAATCGTGATTAATTGCATCCAAACTAAGTTTTGGTTTACATAAAGTATGTGTGTATATCATGCATACACAGAACACACACATATATTATGCAAACAAAAACTTTAATTTTGGACACGATTTATCCTGATTTATCAATTTACAGCAATACTTTTAATATTTTTGTGGAAATTGATGCATTTTGTCCAGATTCTTTTGATTAATAAAACTTCAAAAGAACAGAAGTATTTTGAAATTCTTTTGTAACAATGTAAACCCTTTACTGTCACTTTTGATCAATTTAATGCATCCTTGCTGAATAAAAGTATTAATTTCTGACCTGTTAAACCTAGTTCATTGGTTCTATATTTTATTTGATGCAATCAGTGTTAACCAGATTAACACTGAGCAGCCTTAATCTACCACTGCAAAAGTATGTATAACCAGTGTTTTCTTGGATATTATGAAATATGGTTGATTCCGTAATGTCAATATAAATCATATTTAATATTGCCGAATCAAATCAATATACTGTATATAGCTCTATGAACAAAATTAACTTACAGTAGATTAGGCTCCTTAAAAGGAACTCTCCACGTAAAAAAAAAAAAAGAAAAAAGAAAGAAAGAAAAATATCGGCCGATATATCAGAATATCGGATTTTAAAAACCAACACATATCGGTATAAGCCTTCAAAATCCTTTATCGGTCGGGCTCTAGTGCTACGTGATCTCACTGCGCCTGCTGCGGCCATAGTACAGCAGCAAAGTTTCTTGATTTTTATGACAGAATAAGAGTACAGTTCCCAGTCATATCGGCCTAGAAAACTGCAACTTTTCATTTTCTGTCACTCTTAGTACACACTGTAACTACAGAAGAGTCAAGTTTTCAATAGGAAAAATCGTAACTCTTTTGTCATTTTTGAATGAGATGCTTCTGGTCTAATCCGATTCAATGATCTATGCTAAGCTATGCTAAAAGTGCTATCGCCATATCGGCTCAATGGATTGTTCCTTTACGGTAATTATTGCAGCGCAGTATCGTCTTTTTTCGTCAGGGTGGTTTTGATAAATCAAGATTTTTTAGGAAAGGATAGTTATGAGCTCAGCTATGAGTGAATATTGAAAGCCTCTGTTATGTTTATTTGTTCTGGGAATTGTTCTGTGTGCAGCCAGTTAGCAGTGTATTGTGGTGACTAAACGGCAGCTGGGTGTTTACGGGCACCAGCAGCCCGGTGAACTTTCTCTTTGCCCTGTTGTGCCAGGGTGATGGGCTGACGCTGAGCAATGCGATGCCAGCTTTTCAAACACAGAATACATGATTCATCACAATCCCTTTGTTTCTCTTTCTCTCTCTGTAGGTGACATCACACAGAAAGGCTATGAAAAGAAAAGAGGGAAATTATTGGCGCCCTACATACCCCAGATACAAGGTAAACAACTCAACTGTAAATCCACTCTTTAATGAACTATTTGTGCAGACGCTGCATGTCTAGGTTTTAAAATCTTCACTCGCCACCTCTTCAACCTTCATGAGAGGTCTGCACTTTTTACTGCGGTCTGGATTGATCTGAAATACATGCATGGTTTTTAGTACTGTCAAGGATACTCTGAGCTAATGGAAACAATGTGTGTGTGTGTGTGTGTGTGTCTGGGGAATGGGAGTTATCCACACTATAAAACTAAGATCTAAGTGCAGGGTTCACACTGCCTCAAACTCTCAATTATGTGGTGTGTGTTTCTTTGTTGTTTGGTTTAGGGTGGCTACTAGCAACAGCCCATATATCCAGGCATGATATCTCTTTTCAAATGCAGAATACAGATGTGACAATTATTTATGATTCTTTGCTTTTTTCATGTCTTTTATTGAAAACAACAAAGTTAAAACGTTCTGTAGCTCACCTAAAAATGAAAAGTATGTCATTATTCACTCACGTTCTCCAAACTAAAAATAAATAAATAAAATCAAGATATTCTGGAGAATGTTCACACTGCTTGTTTTCGTAAAATAAAAGTTAATTGGAAGTGGAGCTGATTAGGGAGAAAAAAAAACATGAAAATATAAAAAAGTTATTTTGTATGTTTCACAAGTATTCTATAGTTATGCTATTGTTTTGTGTGAGGAATAGACTAAGTTTTTTATTTTATTTTTTATTTTATTCTGTTTTTAGAAGGAAAACTTGCTATCTGACAGTGCTTTAAAATCTTTTTCATGTTTGCATACAATAAAAAAATATGTTAAACTACCATGTTGTCTATTGAATTGCCACATTTGAAAAAGTAAATAATTATAAAGCTTAGTATATATACATATATTTATACACATCTTAAGGTATTCGTTTTTAGAAACAACTTTAATTTTTTAGTATGTTTAGCATTTTTATTATTATTTAGTTTTAGTAATTTTAGTATTTTAACAACAACTTTTATTTCACATTTACCCAAGAGAATTAAATTTTTTTATTATTTTTTTATTTATTTAATATTTATTATAGGTCTATATGTCATTTTCAGCTTGATTTAATTTACCACTTTTATATTATTTATTTATTTATAAATATTTTATGTTTTAAAGTAGTTGACAGTAGCTGCAACACAGGAAGAGGATACAGGTTACTGAATCTCTCTCATCTCAGATCAATGGCCTTTCTTTTGGTGATTTTTTGCACATGCGAGGGTCAATATTTAGACTGCTCATGTGTGTCCTAACAACCCCCTCAGGGCTCTCCCTCACTGGATGCTGGATGACAAGCTCAATCTATATTCCTTGTGTATGTTTAATTTTAGAATGTCCTGCATAAATATTTTATGACAGTTGCGGTGGCTTGTGGAAAAGTGAACGTCTGTCTGGGCCCTGTATTTTTGGTTTGGCTTTGAAACAGGAAATTAGGTCTTCATTTTAAATTAGCCTAGCAGCAGAGATTGCTCTCCATTGTGGGCTTTGTCTTTGTCATTTTCTAAGCTGGCTGATAGACCACCACACTTTCCCCCATGATCCTCTGAAAAGCCATTGTGTCCAGACATGGGACGTAGAAAAAGAAGTACACAGTACTTATAATATACCTTAAAGAATATATTTACTGTGTGAAATGAGTGTTTATGGGCACTTCGTTGCATGTTAACTATTAAAAGTATAATTATATAATATTAAATGAAGTTAGCTGTACTTCAGTCAGACCTACAGTAAGAAGAAAACGGCACACAGTTTGTTCTGGAAAGTTCTATCACCAGTATTGTACTCATGCACTAGGGTTGAACAAATCTAAGCTAAGCTAATCTATTTCTTATGTAAGCAAGATCAGTCAATAACAAAGACTGTTTCAGTTCTTGATTTGCCCAAATCTCAAATCTACCTTTTTATGTAACCAATTAAAGCTCATGACAATCAAGACTCCAAATGAGACCTCATTAAGGGTTGGCACGTCTCCTGAAAATCTTCTAAATGTTACATTGTGGCATCTTCTGAAACATTGCGTCCAGATCTGACTAGTAACAATCGTTCGGAAGCAGGAATGTGATTGGCTGGTTATCAGCCAACTGTGGAGGGACATTTTTTTGCTTAGCAACTGGACAGAGCTACTTGTAGCATTTACGGCTCTGTTGTCTTTGCACATAGTTGAGGTTTTGTGAATTTGTACTGTTGAGATCACACACGCTATCGGGACATTGTATCTGGATGGGCCGTGCGGTTTAGCTCTTATGAACCAGAACGGAACTTATTTCGTCTGATGTTGCAGATTGTGTCCTTATACAACTTTTCAGTTTCGTAAGCTTTTGCTGAGTTAAGCAGGACCCAAAACTGACAGAAACAACAGGACTCTTAGTATAAACTGTATTATAATGCTATTAATGCACACTTATTGGACAGACCTAAACCAGTTATGGAAGACTTAATAACAGAGGAAATAAAAGGCATTTACATATTTAAAGGAATAACAGTCATTTTTCCAGCACTTTGCAATGGAAGTCTATGGGGGAAAAGCTATCCAAGCAGAAATGAGCAGGTTGTGTGTGTATATGTGTGTATTAAGCACTTATAGTAAATGTTTAATTCACAAATGTGTGGTATTTCAGCTGTAAAGCTGTTTAAGTTGTGATTTTTTTTGGTGAGACTGCTGTTTTAGATACTGTAAATTAACTCATAATAACTCAAAATAAAATAAAATAATTAATATATTGAATTATA
>JAUMHG010000047.1:1858330-1874139 GCA_032359395.1 Enteromius anoplus | reverse complement strand
CCACACGGAGTTGCCGCTGGGAGGGTTCCTGGAAAGATCGGGACATGATGTTTGTGTTTTATCCGCCCATCATAGAGCTGGGGTTGGGGTCTTTAAAACCTGCTGCCCGAAGATGGTCGCCGTCAGGTTGTTCGTCGATGGTGTCAATCGGCTGGCCGTTTGCATCGTAAACGGTCGGCTGGCCTGACCAGTTCGAAGCCGCAACAAAGTCAGCTTCATGCAAGGGGCGAATGCCCAGTCCACGTTTTTTTTCGTTGCTCATTTTGGCAAGAAGCTGTAAACTTCTCAATGGCAAGCTTAGTCCCACAGTCTCAGCTGAAACTTGTTTTGTAAATTGCTCATACCGCCTGTGGCTGTCAAGGCAGAACATACTTTGCTCCTGTGGGTTGATGTAAGATTTGTGTTTCCCTTCAGCTCATGTCTGTCAAGTTTGATGAAGTATTGTGAATGTTACACTCTCTGCGTCAGCACTGAATCACCATGAGAACTTTGTTTGGAGCTCAGATGTGGTGTAAAGGGCCCATTGATCTCAAGGTGTTGTATTACCCGGACAGCAGAGAAGTCTGAAGTCAAGAGAAGATTTATGTTGCTATCTAAATGTGAGGATAGCATTGAAATTGAATAGTTTCACTTCGATCATTAATGAAAAGTACCTTTCTCACTGTAAGAGTCTATTTCTATAAACCCAATACATGGGCGAAACAATACAACAGTTTAGTGACCTTTATTCTGTAATGCTGGTTTTGTAAATTCTTAATGCACTGTAATTTCATTCATGCACCCCATGCTGAGTGCTTCAGTCCATTTGTAATAACTGCCCTTTCCGCATTTGTTTAGCTCACTAATGGGTAAAATGTCAAGCATGGAAATTGATGCATTTGTCTGTCAGAAAAACCCCCAAAACAAAACATAACTGAGATGATCATATTTTGGTCTGTTTTATGTGCAGGTGTAGATCCATCTTTGCAGATAGAGCACAGGATCCAAACCCAAGTGGCCCATCCAGGCTCCAAACCCAACAAGCCCCGGGTGGCGAACTCAAGGGATGAACGCTTCAGATCAGGTAGACACATTTCTCTGTTAAGCTCAGTAATCCTGAAAAACAAGCACAACATATGCTAATTGACTCTTGTGAAAAAGTACACTTCGGCAAATTAATATACTTAAGAAAATGTGTAGAAATGTATAGTTTTCAGACACTTCATCACGTTAATTGCAAGCATATAAACATATGGTTAAAAGATATTAAATGCACTTGGTTGAGTGTTTTAACAGCTTAAGGACATTTAATACAACTTTGTTATTACTCCTATAAAATAGGGTGAACGTGTGCTGCGAAACGTACTGACAAGCATTTGCTGTATGATAAACTACAATAAGCATAAATGCATATCTACTGTATCTTTTATGTGATGTGTTTTAATATAATAAGTTAATTATATAGTAATTGCACATTTATAATGAAGCTGCAGGAAGCAGTCGTAAAAGTGTGGCTCTTAAATCATTAATATTATATTATCTGCAAGTATACTACATGTGCACAGTCAGTACATTTAAGCACATTTTAGGGTTAGAATTACTGTTGCTTGTTTAATTATGACTATTTAACTTGCGCATACAGTGAATACAGTATGAATGAACCATCATATCATGTATATTAAGGAAGCAGGCACCTTGGAGAGAAGGACAGTATTAAAACCTTTTATTATGATATCTGTTCCATCCTATCGTTTATAGACATTTGGGATTTAAAAAAAAAATGCATTCTCTGATGTCTGGCTCGTCTAAAGTTGGCACTATCTGTGTCCCCACAGACCTTCATACAGAAGCCGTACAAGCAGCCTTGGCAAAGTATAAAGAGAGAAAGATGCCGATGCCCTCCAAGAGACGCTCTGTTTTAGTGCAGTCTTCAGTTGAAGCATGCACTCCCCCAGGTAAACACACACACACATCAATAGATTTTATGCTTATTTCGTGATATTGTCACGACCAGCCGTGCGACTGGGTTGCATAGACACACAGTACGGGAGCGCTTTCTATGAAGGCTATAGCAGAAAATGTATTGGAAGCAGTTTTACTTTATGTGTTCATTTTTCAGCTGACAGCAGTTGACAATGTGCATTTCAGTTCCTGATAGGATCAAGATGTTTTGATCTTCTGAGTCTTTAGAGAACAATGCATAGCTTTCTGAATAATAGCCTCATTATTTACAGCCTCTGACCACTCAGTTCACAGACCCCCTTCCCACACGCCTGCATATGGAGATGTTTAACAAAGTTCCAGCTTTATTGACCCACCGGCTGCAGATCTAGCTATATGAGTTACCACATTTATCAGTGCGCAAACATCAGCTATCGTGGACATTAAGAGATTGACAACATCTTGTGAGTTTATTTTAAGAATTAACTGATCATTCCTTTGGAGGAATTACTGTACATTGACCCAAATGGGGCAGTAACAGTACAGAGCTCTAACATTAATGTGGACTACTCAGATCATTTGATTTTTTTTAGATATTGAAATCCCTTAACTTCGTTATTATTAGCCAATTTGAGCACAGTTTGAAACATTATTGTTATGAAGCTTGATAGGAAACATGAGATTACTAGTGTATTTTTTTAATATTAATTTAATCTCATTGAAGAAAAAACAGTTCATACATGAAATCACATTTAAGTAATGACAACTCTCAAAATATATTATTACTGCATTTTATTGATAGGAAAAGGAGTGTAAAGTTTTATCAGCCTAGATCTTCTACGTTGGGGCTGCTGACATGAACAGTGCCTTCTGCTGTAATTTATCCAGATTAGGGCTGCCCTTTAACACTCAACTAACTGTTAGTCGATGAAAAGAGTCTCAGACGAAAAGTAAAAAATCAAAATGTTATTAGTCGCTTAGATGCAGGAAAACAGAAACAGAAAGTGGCGAGGTCACATTATTCAGGACATGCAAATGTTTATTTCATTCATCGATCTGTATCATCTGAAACATGCAAGTACTGTAGTAGCATTATTTCCACGGCTTGCCATTATCCTAGAAAATTGTGTGTTATGCAAGTGTTTGTGCGGAGTATGGAAGCTGAATAGTAGCGTGCTCGCTGCATGACAGCTAAATTGGAAGCCCCTTGCGATCATTTGCATTCAACTTTAAATACAGCATACTTTTTGATCAAAGGTGTACTTTAATTTGTGTGCACTTTACAATAACATGAAATGTGGACGAGTCAGTGTCGTCGACTAGTCAAAAATACAAAAAACACTAATTTAATAGTTTTTTATTATGGTACTAAGATTTTTTTTTCTTTTTTTATCTCCCTTAAAGCATTCATAATCATTACTTCTGCAGTGTGCTGTGGCAATCATGCATGCACTTGAACACTGATAGGCTACAGCCATACAGGATTTGTTGGATTATCACTTTAAAGGAACGACTATTAGTCGATCAGGAAAAAAAAAAATTGATCCTCTGCATGGTAAAACAGAAAACCCGATAGTAGATCTAGAGAGGGGGCGCTGGGGAGGAAACAGGACGGAAATAAATAAGCTTGCATGCAGTATATACAGTAGGAAAGAAATCGATTGGTTATGTTTCCAACTTGTAAGAATCAGAAGAGTTTTAGGATTTTCCATTCTCATTGGATATTCAGGGTGATATGTGGATTCATCTTGTTGGAACTATATTTGGCCTTTCAAAGTTTATTTTGTTATGTCTGACGATTTCTTTATGATTGCATTGTTACATCTTGTGGTCAGAAAAGCTCTCTCTCCTCATGTTTGTGTAACGTCTTTGCTTTGTCCATCGATTTGGTTTACATTATTGCCTCTTCCTGTTTGTTTAGTGTTAATGAGTCCCGGGTTCTTGGTGTCCTGATACACTCTTCTGTCCTTCTTCGGTCAGAATGATGAAGTCAGTAAAAGGTCAACGAGATTAAAGGTTCAAGGGTGGGGTCAGATCAGCATAAAGGGCTCATTCAGGGTCACCCCTTGTGGGAATTGGTCATGGTCCGCTAATGCTTTTGTGCCCTGGATGCAATAATGCACACGCACACATAAAGTGTCTAAGCTGTCTGATTGCCCCGACGGAGATGATCTGATATAACCCATCTGGCCTGTCAGATACCCCTCTTCCGTATGCCCCATTCCCTCTTACCTCATCCTTGACACACTGTGGTCAGTTTTAAAGAAAAGATGCAATGCTTTATATTTTGATTACAGACTTTCTAAGCTGTGCAAGTCTTCTAAATATCTTTGTGTGAGGAACGAATCAAAATTCAAGGCATTAATTGTTATAAATGCTGTAAAATCCCACCCTTCAGTTCTTCCCCATTACAAATCTTATTTTCACCTGCATTTAATTAAAGATTTCCTCTTGCAATCAGTCACGTAACATGCAAGACCCAGTGGAGTTTGGTATCGCCGACATCAAACCTCGCAAAACTAGCAATAGAGCAGCTTTATTGCAGTGTGACTGATTTGATTTAGCTTCTGTCTGGATCTGACCAGCTTGAAAAATGCTGTCTGACCCCCTTTCCTGGCCGTTTTTGATGTTGTCTGTCATCTCATACTGTTGCGCATTCATTATCCTGTTAGCTCCTGGTCCTGAGAGACTGTGCCGTGTTAGTCCTCTGGCTGACACCTCAGACTCTTTTCTGGTGGAGTGACTGATAGAGAAGTTTAGAAGAATTATTTCCGTTTTAAAGTACAACAGTTGTTAAGAGTACAGTCTTTCTTTGTTCTGTCTTCTCTTGACACACCTACAGTACTCATTCCAGTTCGTTTCTGCCTCATCCTTTCGCTCCTTGTCATTCTCAATTTCTCTCTCAAATCACTTCTCTTCTCCCATGACTCTATTTTATCTCTTTCTGCATCTGTGTCAAGGTTACTCTTCAAGCGCCTGAGGACATGAAGTGAGAATACAATTACAATAGTTCTCACAATAATGAGCTTAGTTTTTTTAGGGGTTCTCTGCGAGCTGCTCGTAAATTATTAGACATGCAGACATACGAATAGCAATTTTTGTTCACCAAGGCTGCATTTGTTTAATCAAAACTAAAGTAAAGTAAAGTAAGTAGTGAAATATTTTGTATACTATTTTAATATATTTGACTATTGATGATAACTACCTTCATCAGTCAAGTTTCCACTGAAACTAATTCTAAGCTTTAGTTTAAATATAATTCAGGGATTTATTCGGGGTTCAGGACTGTTTTGCACTAATGATAACAGGTATCAGGCACCCTGAGAATGCTGTTTTGAAGAGATACATAAGGCTAATGCCTTTCACATTTAATGCATGACTGTTTGTTGCTCAGTGTCTGTCTCCTAATTTGCTGGACACGCTCCATGGTAATTGCTCCCTGTGGGTGATTAATTGCATAATTAATGTTAAATGAATCTGCTACCACCTACAGGCTTCTTGTCAGTCAATCTCTCTCTCTTTTGTCTTTTTACGCATCCCTTTGTCCCTTCTTTTCTCGATGAAATTCTCTGCACGTCTAAGCGGTTTAAAGATGATAAAATAAAATGCACTAAACTTTGGAAAATAAGTTCTGAAATGAGTTATTCAATGTGTTTGGATGTTGTTGTTTTTAGATTTTTATTTAATGGAATGTATTAAAAATGTATTATGAATGCATTTGCATTATGTAGTATTATATGCTAGTATGACAGTTTCATTGTGTATGTTTTTTGTTACAAACATGTTTGGCACCTACAGTAAGTGTGTGTGACTTCTTGAAAAAAAAAAAAAAACATTTACACTGGAGACACAATTTAAGTTAATTAAACAGTCAATTAAAACAGCTCATTAGTGATAATGCAGTCTAATGATGAATACAGTTTACTTTTCTAATAGAGTTAGTTGCTCATGAATCCAATCGGTTCTTTTTCTCATTGTTGTTACACTTTTGAAAGCTCTGCAGAAGATGCCTTGTGCGTGATGAAATAGTGCAGATGGTTTAGCTATATGACATATTTTATTCGTCAATTGCTGGACATCTGTTATTTTCTGTGGCATTACGTTTATGATGTATTTATAATAGGGGAAATGATGTAGTCATGTGTGTTACCATAACTGCAGGCCTCGCATGCTTCGGTTCTGACCACATGAGCATTACATCATATGCATATTCCAGTTTAACCCCCGGCAGTTCTCATCAAAGTTATATTTTAGTCTGGACTGAGAACAAACGCTTTTTGCTTTCTCTTCCATTACGATCATAAATTAGTCCTTATTAAGTTTGTGATGGAAGCTTTGAATGTAGCTTTCTATAAAGACATTTTACAGCACAGTGATTGCAAAAAAGTATTTTTAAAGCTTTGCAAAGATTTAAAGGATTTTACTTGGTCAATGATGTTGATACTTCATGTGTTTTTTAAGTAGAACTGACTTTGTGCATTCACTACCAGCTGATTAAAAGACACTGGGTAAAAAATGCCACCCAAAACTTGAGTGCAGATGACACTTGACATTTACCTTTGCTTTTGGAGGCCATTGTACAGTATGTTAATATGATATCTGTATTTCTGAGAGTGCAAGAGGAAGAAAGGCATTTATTTTTAGATGGGTTAGGTCAAGGGTTGTAACTAGAGTTATGTAATGCATTGATTCTTTGAGGTCTTAAGGCTATGAAGGGATAATCAGACTCTGACATGTTATCCAACTAAGTGAGTCTCCAATGCAAATCTTTTTTTTTATTTTTTTTTGTTTCCATATCAGTTATACTGTAAGAGGTTCAAAGATTTGCATATTCTAGATTCAAAACAAACTTTAAAAGATATTAAGAGGTTTACCAGAGCAAAAATGTCGTATGTTTTAATGTTGATCTGTGATTTCCAACAAATATAATACACTCGTTAGCATGAAAACTCCTTGAATATCTGCCAGTTTTATCCAGTCATATTTATACAGGTATACCACAGTTATGCACAGGAGGCGGATTTCTGATCTTAAAACTTATAACTTGTAATATATTCAGCATGGCTCAACACGAACAAAATACAATTTCTGAGACTATGAAACCTCAATTTAGTGGTGTGTTATTATTTTTCAGATGATCAGATTTACAATTCCACCTGTAAGTAAATGTAAACTTACCTTGTGAATGCCCAGAACATCGTATGAACTACATACTTGGCTTCATTAGATTATTAATTTCCTTGTAAGACAAATTACAATTTTTTTAGGTTGATTTTATCCAGCGTGGCTTCAATTTCTGATACTTTCTCAGTTTCTTTTATTTATTTATGTTTTGCTTATATTGAAGTAAAATTGCTCCACCTCACCATTAGTCCTCTTGACCTTCCAGACACTTCCTCTGCATCAGAAGACGAAGGTTCGCTGCGCCGGCAGGGACGGGTCGCCTCCTCGTCTCCATACCAGTCACATCCTAACGTGGAGCACTGGTTTAACAGAGTCATCCAGGGCTCCTCCACCTCATCGTCCGCATCCTCCACCTCCTCCCACCCCGGAGGAAGACCCCATCACGCCACAAACACCACCTCTGCTTCAGCAGCCACCGTACTGGCCGACCTCATGGCTCACACACAGCTAGGTCAGTACTCGCCTCTTTGTTTTAGATAAACATGTCTTCGAAACCTAAACATCTCCTTCTGTGTTTCATGTGACTATGAAGACTGGAGTAATAATGCTGTAAATTCAGCCTTGAATAATAAGTAATAAAACAATAAATCACATTTTAAAATGTTTTCAAGTAGATAACACTTATTTATGGACATTTATAATAATATTTCTAGTGCTGGGCAATGTTTAATCAAGATTAATTGCATCCAAAATTAATTGCATCCACATATATATATATATATATATATATATATGTATATATATATATGTGTGTGTTTAAGAAAAATATTTTATGTTTATATATTCAATACATCTATGTATAATATAATATATGGACATGAATATAAATACTGTATATGCATATAATACATAAATATATAATATATAACTGTATTTTTACAGTTTTACTGTTTTTTTACTGTATTTTGATCAAATAAATGCAGCCTTGGTTCAGAATGATATACTGTAAAACATTAAAAGTCTTGCCGATCTCAAACTTCTAAACAGTAATGGACTGGTTGGCCACTAAACCATCACCATAACCAAAAACTGAAAGCTCATGCTGGTCTTTATAGCTGGGAGGCTGGAATTGTGTACTGATCTCTGATTCTGGTAACCCTGTCTTACTCCTAAGTGCAAAGTCATCAGCGGGCTTCGCAATGTTTCTGTTACAGCTCAGTGCCTTAAAAACATTTCTATAGTTGCCCATTTTTTGCAGGACATGCTTACACACTGCTAATGCGTATAGCACAGGGAGCACTTTACTGCTCTGCCGCTGCTCACGGCGATGATAAAATCATGGTTCTTAATGTCCTGGCTGCATGCTTGCATGGTGCATGGTTGGTTTTTAACTTTTGTTTTTTGCTTTACTGGCATATCTTTAGGGTCCTGGAGCCAATCTGTGCAGATAAAGCCACCATAGGCCTTGTTAGTTCAACAGGCAAACAAAAGATCTGAGCAGGTTCCAGTTCTGCTGTAAAATAAAAATTTTTTTGGAAACCTTCGCTGTTAACGATTCCTGTTAAAGGAATATCTCATGCAGTACTCATCCTCATATCAATCCAATGTTTTGAAAAATGTTCCTGCTGTTGTGACCCATATAAAAGTAAATGGAGGTCAAGCTCTTTATACAAAAAAAAAAAGCACCTTGAAAGAATCATAAAAATAGTTAAAATATGTTTATGTACTTTATTCCAACAATGGAAAATATTAGCATTATTTTAACAGTAATAGACTGTAAAAGGCTACAAACATGTCAATTGGTTAATTATGAGTTGTGTTACTCTATACAGTGAAAAACGGTAATGCATTCACTGGGACATGTCATTTTACTGTAAAATACTATGAAACGTATAGTTGTCATACACTGACATGTTCAGAATTACCAGTTCTACAGCTGACATTTAATGGGTTTTCACAGTTTTTTCTTAGTTTTATGAGATTGCAACTTCTGTAAATTAATATTTACCTCAGCTTGTGGAAAACACAAGCTTGATTCAACTGTGTCTTTAGCACTTTATAGTTCAGGGGCAGTATATTGTGTGAAAAATAAAGCAAAATAAATAATAAAAAACATTTACAAAAAATATTAAGTTTAGTTAATTAAAGTTAATTAAATTAAGTTAATTAAAAATTAAACTGTTATTAATTTTTTTTTTTTTTTTTTACCATTGATGTAAAGCTTAATATTTTGCTTTC
The DNA here is from genome assembly GCA_032359395.1 of Enteromius anoplus. Taxonomy (NCBI): domain Eukaryota; kingdom Metazoa; phylum Chordata; class Actinopteri; order Cypriniformes; family Cyprinidae; genus Enteromius; species Enteromius anoplus. The sequence goes on along the minus strand of JAUMHG010000047.1, from coordinate 1,864,857 downwards.
ATTACCATACTTGCCTTTTTTTGTTAGGCCTCAAACCTCATTCAAGATTGTAAAATGTAAAGGTTACAGAATCAAACTGACTACTTCCATGGTGCTTTTTTTTTTTTTTTGCTCGGTTTGGATCTTGACAGCCCCTCATCACTGTTTGACTTCAATGCATACACTGGAGCAGAATAAAAAAAAGTTTTAAGTGGCATGAGAATGAGTATCACCATAACTGCAGAACACATTCATTTTACTCAGTTGCAGAGTTCGGCTTATAAACATTTGCATTCCCCTTATCTCTCGTCTCCTCCTCTTTCTTTCACCCTCGTTTTCTGCCTTTCTGCCCTTCGAGCTTGCCCTGGGCGCTCTCTGTAAATAACCTCAGATTTCACACAGTGTCAGAGCGGCTCTGTGGGTCCACTGTTCTAAAGCAGCCTGCCAGACAAACCCAGCTGTAAGAGGCGAGATTAAATGCAAAACAGCTGCGTGCTGGTTAATAGTGTGGAAATCACTTGTATATAAAAGACTATTTGGCGTTTAGAATAAAACGGACAGAAATCATCACATGGTATAAGGAAGACAGTTGACGGGAAGTGTTGCAAATTGTCTTAAACAGATGTTATGTAATGAAAAGAGATATAGATAATATAGAGATTTTATGGCAGTCCAAATCTGTGCAGCTTGTGATCATCGGTTTGACCACAGAACAGTCCACCATGCATTATTATACTTTGACCTCCACTCACCTTTGACCTTTGACACCTCATGACAGACAACCACAGTGCACCCCCGGATGTGACAGGCCTGTCGGAGCGCTCGGTGCATGCGGAGCGTCCACAGGTGGCATCAGTGCGAGGGCTTCCACGCGGATACACACACACCAGCGTGATGGAGACCGCCGATGGTGAGTCCCCTAAAGCTTCAGCCTGCTGTCACCACGACAGCAGAGCACCTTCCTGTCTCACACGTCTCTTTCCTGTAAGAAAGAGGGAATATCATGTCATCTCTCCACAGAACGCTCAACACTACAGCATCCAGAAGTTCAGACTGATTCGTGTTTCGCAATTGAGACTCAAAGCTAAAAATACTTTAAGGAATAGTTCACCCAAAAACTCCTCACCCCCAAGCCATCCTAGGTGTATATGACTTTCTTCTTTAAGACGAAGGCAAGAGTTTTAAAAAAATGTATCCTGGCTCTTCCAAGCTTGGTAAGGCTGGTGGATAGCGGCCATGATTTCGAAGCTCCGTAAATAGGATATATCTGCAAGTACTGCAATGTAAAACGAACCTACAGTACACACTTTCAGGGGCTATAAATAGCCGTTATTATTTTAAAACAGTATTTGCAGCTATATCTGATTTACAGAGCTTCAAAATAATGGCCACTATTCACCAGCATTACCAAGCTTGGAAAAGCCGGGATACATTTTTTTAAAACTGTGTTCGTCTGCAAGAAGAAAGTCATGTACACCTAGGATGGCTTGGGAGTGAGTAGTTCACTGTGTAGATTTCATTTTTGGGTGAACTATTCCTTTAACACACATGATTATAAAGTTGACTTATCCGACTTTCTGGATTTTTTAAATAGTTCTTATCTATTGAAAAAAGGGTGGGATTTTTTCTTTATGTTTCTGCTTGTTCAAGCCAGATAGTGTCATGTCATCAGCATGCTTTTTTTTGTATGAATAGTTGACTAAAAAAAAGGAAAATTCTGTCATCTACTCACCCGCATGTCACTATAAAATATGGTTTCATTTGCTCTGTCACACATTCATAGTGTCTTGATAGTCCAAAAAAACCCCATTTGTTTGCAGTTTCTTTTCCACTTATTTCTTCTATAGTGTCGCGAGCTGATTAGCAAAACTGATTAGCAGTTCTTCTATGTATTGTGAACATGCCAAGGTTTAAACACATTGAAGCATAATTGACCCCTCGCAGAGAGTTTGATTTGACAGACCAATCAAAAACAACAAATCAGACGGTTAACTTAAACTTTAAAATTCTATTGTTTCCATGTCTTTCCACGGTTTGAATAAAATACCTTCTAATGTTCATTCATGTGCTTTAACTAGTAAATATGAAAAGATGAGTGGTTCAGGTGCAACTGAAACTAAGACAGTAATCGCTAAAGTAACCTCTCACAACATATTAAAGAGACACAAAATGGCAATTATTTTTGAATTTCTGAAAAAATTTTGAGACTTTGTTTCATACCTAAAGTAACCTGTCATGTCTTGTATGTCAACATTTTATTAGTTAATCTACACTGCAATGTATTTTTGCGTGAGAGCGGCATTATTTATTGGACATAACAACAGCAACTAAGCTGGTGTGGGTCTTTGCGTAGGGTCAGTTGTGAATTGAGATTAAAGGAAACTTTTTTTCTCATATGAAGCTACTATTTTACTTAAATATGCTTTATGAGATGTATGAATTGTGCTTTTTGTCACACTTTCACTGTATGTCCTTCTTATATATTTCTATAACATTTTGAGTGACATTAGGGTATCACGAGGATGATTAATCAGTTTTCATGTTTTAGGTGTACTGTCCCTTTAAGACAAAACATCACAACTACACATCATGTTCATGATTGAACTGCTTTCTTTTGCTGTGGTGTAATAGTTTTTAGATGAATGTTTAGTTATAGTTAAACTCAACAAAACTAAAAGAAACAAAAACTTTTATTTTTTCGGACAGAAAGATTATTTCTTCCATGCTCAATTTAAGTCACCTCAGCTCTGTAGAAGCAACTTGCTGTCATAAACGTGGGTGTTTATTCACGTTTTCTCTTCTTCAGGCACTGACAGGGGAGATGGGGAGGCCACGGATGGTATTTATAAACGTTTATTTCAATCTGCCCCTCCTCCTGGTGTCTCTGTGCATCTGTGTCTCAGCTGTGACCTCTGTGTGACCTCCGCCGTCTGCTTAACTTGTCCACTTTGTCATTTTTGGAAATTAATATCATAAGAAAAGCTTTTCCTCCTAATATGTCCTCTTTGTCTTTTTAATGTCGTTTTTTTCTAGGTCTTTTTTTCAGAGAGTTTATAATAGGCTTTGCATTTTGAGAAGATACAGCACTATCGTCTAGAAATATCTGAAACTAAGAATGTTTTAGATGTCTTTTTGTTGATCTTTTGTGAAAAGGAAAGTATTTTTGCATACTTTTAAACCGTACTTATTTCAAGGATTAAACTTAAGTGAGAAATAAATGTAATGCTTTTGGACACTTAACTGCATGTTAATTCTAATTAAGTTAAATTAAAATTAATTACATTTATAGTCCAAATGTAAATTAAATGCACTTAAGTATAACTTAAGTACATCTGACAAGCATTTACTGTACACTTAAAATACTTAAATGTTAACTTTTATTTTAACTTGCAATCATGCATTTAAATAAATTCGTAATGCACATTTTATAACGATGAAGTTAAAATGTAGCACTTTAAAAAAATATACATTAACCTTTAAAACCTTTCACGTGACATTATTATTTATTACATAGTCTACTTAAGAGTGTTAAAGAACATATGTTACATTTTATATCATCTGCAAGTACAGTACACTACAGTATTTTTACTGTATATAATTTGGATTTTCTACAGTTAAGTGCACTTCTTTTTCACAAGGGAAAGTTAGCATTTAAGTAAATGTGTGAAGACATAAGTAGACAAATTGTCAGTTAGGTTATGCTATGCCCCATGATTTTGGTTTTATATGATACGCACTCTAAAAAATATATTTTTGGACATTTACTTACATTTAAATAATTATGGCCATAAAATGGCATTGCAATACCATGGTACTTTGATACTATACTGTATATTACTGCAGGCATGTAGATAACCTTACAGTACATTGGTACTACTGTACTTACATGGTAGTTCTGCAAAGAGTACTGTAGTGCTGCAATAGTAGATGTTAAAGAAAACATGATATTGTGATGGCACCATTTTCAAAGTAGTACATATTTGGTCATTTTTATCTGCGAATACAAGCTTGGTTGAAAAGTGTTGCACATTAGCCACAGTATGTTAGAGAAAGTGTGTGATTATTGTGTTTAATAAGGTTAATGTGGCTTATGGACATCTATGAGGCAGGATAACAGTAGTTATGTTGTGGTTATCCTCACATGAGAGGATTTATTCTTTAACTAAATAGCAAGGAGGTTGCGTGTTTGGGGAGCTGTTACAGTAATTGGCTTCCTCGTGTCCTGCAGTGGAGTCTGGGTACTTGAGCACGGTCGTCTGAGATGCAGACAGAGACGAGGGGCAGACAGACAGCGGCTGGGGCTCAGGTGTCTCATAACAGTGGAATGTCAGCGAGAGCATCTGAGTCATGCATAAATACATGACACAGCCACCTCTCTGTGGAATTCACAGACAGACATTTAATAAAGAAATGAAAGTATAGATTCATCATGTGAAGATCGTTGTGTCTTGGTGTTTGGTTCTGCTTTCTCCTAACTATCATGTGAAAGACTATGTTTACCTCAATAGAAGCATTTGATGGGTGATTCTATTTTAGTTGTTATAAACCAGCTGAGAAATATTCCTTTTTTTCGTAATGTAACATAATTATTACACTATGATTTTTTTTTTTTTTTTTTTCATTATACATGAGATATTTTGCGGTGTTTCTGTAACTGTCTGCTGTATTCATATTATTTATAAAAAAGAACAGTTTCTCCTGCGGTGGAAAATAATCATCCTATCAACAATCATCATTTTCAACATGCACAGTACATGTATTTTGGACAATAAATGTAATTATAAAATAAATTCTGTAATGAACAATGCATCCATTTTACATTTCTAATGGTAGAAATAAAGACAGTAACACCAAAACATCGCTGTAACAATAATCATCATCATATTCATCAGCATTATTTTTTTTGTACGGATGTCTTCTAAAAACAGGTTCTTCTAAAAGACTATTTATTTTTTGACAATTTTTAATTTGATTATTTTTTGTTATTACTTAATTTGTCTAAATCTCATCAGTGTTTTGATGTTTTTGGATATTTTTTTTCAGACGTTTTTCTTAAAGTAAATAAAACAAAGAAATGTATTTCTATGTATTGTTCGTGAGGAATTGCTCAGACATGTTTGTAACCTTGACCCTGGTGCTCTTGTGATGCTGTGATATTGTTTAACATGTATTAACTTGTGTGTATTAACTGTGGATGGATTTTTAATCTATTTAAGCTACAGTATATTGATCCTAAAGCCCTCTGTAAAGTATATAGAGCATGATCAGATGGACTCTTTGAGAAGAAAACTCATGAATGGCTGATGAGATGGGTGGCTGGGTAGCGGCTTGTTGCTAGGCAGCATGATTCCAGCCTCTATCAGAGTCAAGGAGTCTTTGATGCTATGGGTCAGGTGTCTCTACTGAGCACGCTCAGTACCATCTCAACCAACCCCATGGGCATACAGCCTTACACTGACTGACAGGCTGTTGTGTGAAACTGTCCCCACCATTCTTTCACGGTGACCTTTCCCTGCTTCTTTATCTCATCCTCTCCATCTTTTTTTCTCTCTAACTTCTCTCGACACTATCTCTGTCTAAAGGAGTTCCAGTCAACAGTCGAGTGTCTTCTAAGATTCAGCAGCTCCTAAACACTCTGAAAAGGCCAAAGAGACCCCCTTTACGAGAGTTCTTTGTTGATGATTTCGAGGAACTTTTGGACGGTAGGTTACATCTTGAAATATCTAATTCAGTCATGAAACTAGCATTTAGATTTTACCAATTGCCGTTTAGTCTCTGCTCAGCTTATGAGCTTGTTAAGTGTTCACTGTAAACTTTTTTACCTCCCCCAGCTCCACCTGTTGAGGAGTGTGTTTCACTTCACTTTTAGATACAAACTCACTTTACCTTGGGGAATTTCCATTTTGACAAGTCAAGCGGGCACATTTCTTGTGGGCAAAGAAAGTTTGCATTGACGCACCCTCGACCCGAGTTTATATGTACATTTCAGGCAGCTCCATAAACCACAATGCAACATGACTGTGACATAATCTATTGGTATTTTATCTGCTTGTGTTATTTTGTTTTCTCCAGGAGCCAAAGCATATCTACAGGCACATAGAATGGTGCATCAAACTAATTCATGAAGGGAAAAAATAATAACATCTCAATGCCATAGCAGATTACAATAAATCGAGAGCTTAGAACAAGTTTCAGTTCAGTAGTGGGCACATAAGCAATGATGTGTATGCAAGCAAACAAGACGGAGGGATGTTAGAAAGGGAAGAGCATAAAAACACAAAGTAGAATGCATCCTTTATCCACTATAGGATATTATTATTATGATATTGTAATTACTGTATGTGGTTTACTGAGGAGACCTGTACTATAACTTGTAATAGCTTTTTTAATAAAGTTGCAAATAGAGCCCGACCGATATATCGAAATGCCGATATTATCGGCCGATATTAAGCATTTTCCGATATATCGGTATCAGGGTTGCCAGGTCCCAGAAATATTTCCAGCCCAATGACAACTCAAAATCCGCCCAAATGGAATGAAAACTAGCC
>JAUMHG010000047.1:1831172-1842638 GCA_032359395.1 Enteromius anoplus | reverse complement strand
TAACGTGAAGTTGCTAGCAAGCTGGCTAAAATTAAGTTCATTAACGTGAGCTAATACTAGTACGTCTAGCAACTAGTATAACGTTCTGGCAATGCTGTACTAGTGATATACAATATTTGCGGACAGTACAGATAACTTTAATATCCAGTTTTGTAAATATGACATCTTGCTCATAGTCTTACTACAGTTGCTAGCTATCGCTGTGGCGTTAGACGTAAGTATGCTTGTTTATTTTCTTGACATTTAGCTGGGAGTGGGGCCTTCCTCACTGCTTAATCCACTGTAGGCACCGCTCATATTGTGTCTTTGGCTTTGGGAAGGGAAAAAAACTCCCCCAGCCAAACTTTTGGGGTACCTACTGTCGGACTTACATGTGCCATGGGCACATCGCATCACCAATTTGCTCGCCAGAGGCCCGCAGCTTGACGGACCTTGCTTTCTTAGTAACCGTTGCTACGATGTGTGATTGGACAATGCCCGTTTTGGGACGGGGTTTTGCGAAAGGTCAATTATTCCAGCTGCTGTGAGAATATAGGCTATAATTAAACAATCCTCCACCTGCAGGATCATACCACTTAAATTAGAAAACATAATTATAGCTAACCGTTGTCAATCAGGCTAAATAAGGTGATAGTTTTGAACACTGGCTGGTTATGTACTTTCTCGAATATTAGTTTTGGATCATTTTCAGACTGCAGCTTTGAGCCTAACCCCCTTAGATTTTTACAGTTAAAAAACAAGTGGGGGTGTCTGAAGTGTTTACTTGTAATGTGCACTGAAACACCACTCACACACACACACATACACACACACACACATATATTTTCCTAAACCACTTTCTGTCTCACTCTCAGGCTATCGACAGCATCCATCAGGTGGGAGTGTACTGTCTGGCTCTGGTGCCTGCTAACACACTTCCCAAAGCTCCTCTGGGCGGCATCCACATCTCAGAGACCAAACAGCGCTTCCTGGAGGGAGCCCTGCACCCCTGCAACGTCCTCATGTGCCCTCATACCTGCGTCACCAACCTGCCCAAACCTAGACAGAAGCAGCCGGGTACAGGTGAGTCCTGTGTGAGTGTTGAGTGGTTGTTTTTCATTTCATCCATATTTTGCACACCATATGACCTGCTGTCTCTGTTGTTTCAGAGGTGGGTCCTGCTTCTATGATAGTCGGAAACCTAGTGGCCGGAAAGAGGATTGCACAGGCCTGTGGGAGAGATGTTTCACAGCTGGAGGACAATGATCAGGTAAAGACCCACCTCATGAATATGTATACTAAATTTATATTAAATGCTATTAGCTGTAAGGTAGAGTGTTTTTGACCCACTTAAGTAAGACTTGAAATGAAAATTCTGTCATTAATAACTCACCCTCATGTCGTTTCGAAACTGTAAGAAGACTGAGTTTCTCTTTACTTATAGATGTGAGTCAAACAACCAGAATTAATCTTGTCAATACAATCACAGGGGCAGGTCCCTGAGGTATACTGTTGTCTGAATGTATCATCTCTCCTCTTGTAGTTCCTGTACATGCAGGATGTTCTCCAGTGGAGAGCTCAGGCCACACCAGATCACCCTCTGTTTCTGCTGCTCAACGCCAAGGTGCAAGCTCATTATCTCTCAGCCCAGGAAACACAGTATTCAGAGTTAGATTGTGGATTCACTATCATCTTATTTGCTATGTTTAATTTTTTCAGGGCACTGTGGCCAACACAGCCTCCTGTGTGCAGCTGCACAAGCGGGCAGAGCGTGTGGCCGTAGCGCTGATGGAAAGAGGTCGACTTAACACTGGAGATCATGTAGCACTTGTTTATCCTCCTGGTAAGAGGCTTTTATTACTGTGGTCAAATAAAGGGTGTTCAGATCTCAGGATCTGTGGGGCTCAATACCTCTCTGTCCTCCTACTTTGCAGGGATTGATCTGATCGCCACTTTCTATGGCTGTCTGTACGCCGGCTGTGTTCCGGTCACCGTCAGGCCTCCACACCCACAGAACCTAACCACAACCCTGCCAACCGTTAAAATGATTGTCGAGGTAACTTCAGTCTCTGAGGGCAGCACATGCAGTTACCATAGCCAATAATCAGAGACATTAGCGCCCCCTTGTGACCAGTCTTTGTTATTGTATTATATATCATTTTTATGGGTAACATTTCAGCAATAATGTTAATTTTGCTAATATTCATTAGGAATCATGATCAATAAGTTTATGGTGTAAAAAATTGTTGCTTGTCATTAGTTTCTGTTACCTAATGTTAATGTTGCTCATAAAGTGTTGTTTTTTTATTTTAATAACTAACAAACTCAGTGGCATTGCAAACAAATATTTGAATAAGCTAATGTTTGCAATTTATTTAATCAAGTGGCTAAGCTTTTTCTATCAAAATACCAACATTATTTTAATGAATAGTGACTATAACGTCCATATATGTTTTGGGACCACTGTAGATTAATTATATTAGATTATATATGTAATTTATATTCTATATCTATGTGTGTGTGTCTGTGTGTCAAGAATTGATATATATTAACAAGTGTTATTTTAGTCTTAAGCCAGTATCTGATTGATTGATTGATGAAACACTATCTTGTATTCCCTGCTGTAATGTTTTTGACAGGTCAGTAAGTCTGTATGTATTCTGACAACTCAAGCAATAATGAAACTACTGAAATCCAAAGAAGCAGCGGCTGCTGTAGATATTAAAATGTGGCCATTGATACTGGACACAGGTAAAGACGTCTTTACACTTTGTTTTACTGTTGTATCGTTGTTGTTTAAAGAAACACAATAAATTGTGTTTATACATTCCTTTCAGATGATCTCCCAAGAAAGAGAATTCCACAGATCTACAAACCTCCCACCCCAGAGATGCTCGCCTACCTGGACTTCAGTGTTTCTACAACAGGAATCCTTGCTGGGGTCAAGGTGCGGTCTCACCTGCCATTCAAGTGCCAATAACTCATTCGTTTTATGTGAGATTGACATTTCTAACGCTGTATGTTTCTCACAGATGTCCCATGCTGCCACCAGTGCCTTGTGTCGCTCTATTAAGCTACAGTGTGAGCTGTACCCTTCTCGACAGATCGCCATCTGTCTGGACCCTTACTGTGGCCTGGGCTTTGCCCTCTGGTGTCTCTGCAGGTGAGAAAGAGTCAACACTTTAGATACTGTGATGTTGTAATATTCATGCAAAGCACAGTAATGTAATTAATGTTTGTGTTTGCAGTGTGTACTCAGGCCATCAGTCTATTTTGGTTCCTCCTCTGGAGCTGGAGAGCAATCCGTCTCTGTGGCTTTCTGCTGTCAGTCAGTATAAAGTACGAGTGACGTTCTGTTCGTATTCAGTGATGGAGATGTGTACCAAAGGCCTGGGCTCCCAGACTGAAGCTCTGCGGGTTAGTAATATACTGTAATCACACGACCTTAGTAAACATAATGAAGCAAATAATCATATTTCAAATATATACACAGTATAATGCATTATAAAAGCAATTAAAATCAAAGAATTGTTCTTATATTTTTGTGAAAAACACCATTTCCACAAAAATATAAAGCAGTTCAACATATATGATATGATAGTACAAAATGCTTCTTGAGCAGCGAATCAACAAATTAGAATGATTTCTGAAGGATCATGTGACACTGGAGTATTAATGCTGAAAATTCAGCTTTACATCACAGGAATTAATTTCATTTTAAAATAAATGTAAACGAATCCATTTATTTTAAAGTGCCCCTATTATGGATTCTTGAAAATAATCTTGCATGCAGTGTGTAACACAGCTCTAAGTGAATGAAAGCATCCTGCAGAGTTTTAAATCTGACAGTGCACCTTGTATGAACTTATTGTCCCTTAAAGGGGTCATACAAACCCAGTTTTCCACTAGCTTATATGATTCTTTAGGGTCTTAATGGAAAGTTTGTAATATAGTTTGTTTTAAAATTTCTCAAAGATAGTTTTTTTCTACGCTCATTTTCCCCTGTCAAAAACAGCTCTTTAGAAATCACTCTGTTCTGTGTACTTCCCCTTTAAATCTTCACAAGCTCCTCCCCCCTTCTTCCTAGTTGCTTTCAGAGGATCTTTTTTTAGTCGTATTCATAGTGAAACTTGCTAATTAGCACATTATTAGGAAAGGCCATTCCAAGATTTATTAAAAGATATACTCACTGTTTCTGTAGGTGAGGCTGGATCATGAATGATTCTCGCAAACATAAACGCATTCAGGTCGATCAAGGGCGCATTTTCCTTCAGAACCGAACGTAACGTTAATCCTCCGCGTCTTCAGTCACTCAGATGTCGGGAGTAAATGACTACTGCTACTTTCATTAATACATTCAACAACAAAACACCTCAATCTCTGAGGAGTCTTGCTTGTCTCTGCGTCTCTGATGACGGCTCACTCTGGGCGGGTCTGAGGAAAGACACCAGTTCAGTCTGTGTGACACGCTGCTGTCAATCAACTATTGTGGGTGTGGCCTCTGTCGGTGTAACGCCACACCAACATACATTTGAGAATGGCTTGATTTCAGAAGGGGCAACTTACTTTTATTAAATTAAAAGAAAACTGCTGGTGAATCTTTATCATTGTAGGGTGGTTGTGTACTCACACTCCCAACACACATTTCAGTACAACCAGCTTGTAAAAGTACATGTACCACCGTATGACCCTTTTAAAAGAAAGAGTCTGAGCTCTGAATCATTGAAACGAGTCGTTTTTAATCCCAAGCTGTTTTATGTTATTACATTATCATATTAACATGAACAATTGGTCTTTCAGCATTGATTCAATGGTACTTGCCACAAGTACCACTTTTAGAGCGTTAAAAGCCCACAAGCACTGCTTTAAATGAAATTGACCAATCACTGGAGGGGTCTGGAAAATGAATAGTTTGGGAGTTGTTGAACAAATAATGGAAATATAAATGCATATTATAAGACACTGAAAGTGTTTTTTGATCTTGCATACATATCAGCCTTTTTATAACCATAATAAGGGCGCTTTAAACAGCAAAAATATTTCACAATGTTAAATTTTTTACCATATTTTTGATCAAGTAAATGCAGCATTGGTGAGCATTTTTACAAAAATCCTACCGACACCAAACACTTGACTTTTTTCATAAGTTGTATGTTCTATCTCTGTGTATTAGCATATTCCCATTTTCCCAATTTAAATTCGTTTAGGGCATAAGTTGTATTTGATTTGTTCCTGTGAGTTTAACCCCTTCTGTACACCTGTAGTTGCGGAATGTGAATCTGTCGTGTGTCCGGACCTGTATGGTGGTGGCTGAAGAACGTCCACGCATCACACTTACACAGTCCTTCTCGAAGATCTTCAAAGACCTGGGGCTCTCCTCGCGGGCCGTCAGCACCACCTTCGGCTGCAGGGTCAATGTGGCCATTTGTCTTCAGGTGAGTGATGAATTCAAGTGTTTTTTATTTGTGTTAGGTAGAAACTCGGATGTGTGCCTTTAAAAGACCTGCTCACAGTAAGTGTGAAATTTCCCCCAAAAAATTTATCAAGTATAATACATTATAAATCTTTTCATATCAAAAGCTATGTTTTAGCAATAGGTACAATATAGTGCATTACTTAAGCTTATAGAAAAATGTAATATCACACTTGGCGTAAAAAAATTTTTTGTCAACGCTCTTTGTGTGAATGGGCCTTTATCTTTTGTAATTGTTTAAATATCATTTTCCGTACCCTTATGTTCTGTTCACTTGCCTGGGTGCCTGTCTGTAACTGTATGTATACGTATCTGTTTGTGTAATAAATGTTCGCCTGTGTTTGTCTGCTGCTCCCTGCCCTCTCGTCAGCCCAACAGGCTGGGCAAGTTGGCTGAGCAGGTACTGTGACCCAGATGGGGACCACAGGGGTGCTAGCAGGGGGCTTGTAAAGGCTCTGCTTTTCATATGCCTCTGTTCGTGTGTGTGTATGAAATGCTCATGTGCATGACATAAAGAATGCTTCGCTTCCAAGTATCTAACACATTTTATTATATTTGATTATGTGTGCCAGCACTGTTACATACAGCATACCATATATTATTTAATAAGATGAATTGTGGTGATCCATATACACTGCTTTTCTAGCCTAAATGTTTCTTGTGTAGAAACCCTTTTGATTTAAGAATTTTTATTTTTTCCAGTGTACTAATTTTGTCTATCTATCTATCTATCTATCTATCTATCTATCTATCTATCTATCTATCTATCTATCTATCTATCTATCTATCTATCAATCGTTCGTTCGTTCGTTCGTTCACAAAATGGCAAGCTTCTATTTATGAAAAGTTACTTCATAGGTATATGCTTGTTTTTGATTTACTTTGACCGAATGTATTCATATGCCTGCTCTGCTCTTCGCAGCTTTTGTGTTTGGCCCTGCACTTGCTATATATCAGCTCTAGGCGCTGCCCAAGCAATGCTTGTAGCTGTGCATATAGAGTACACTCATTTATGTACATGTACATAGTACATGTGTTAGTGCCTAAAGGTGGATCAGCAGAATGAACACAGAATCTGTGGTGGCAGATATACCACAGATCTCCAGTGATCAGCTGTTCTTCGTTTCTAGGGCACCGCTGGGCCGGATCCCACCACAGTGTATCTAGACATGAGAGCTCTGCGGCATGACAGGTGCTTTAACAAACATTTATGATTTTCCTGGATACCAGTGTCAATTCATATTCTTTTGTTTATCAACTAATATCTAATGCATTTTATTCTTTTAATTAGAGAAGTTCAGTTATATATTACATATATGATCTGTTTTTTCTTCTTCTTCTAATTTAAATCATTCAGGGTCCGATTAGTTGAGAGAGGATCGCCGCATAGTCTGCCACTGATGGAATCTGGGAAGGTGAGATATTTTAATAAATTATAAATACATTACAGTATAAAAGTTTGGAGTGATTAATTTTTTTTTTTAGCTTTGTATCACAAGAATAAATTACATTAAAACACATATTAAAACAAAACGGAAAAATAATACTTCACAATATTACTTTTGTTTTACTGTCGTTTTGATCAAATAGATTCAATTATTCTTAAGCTTAATAAAACTAAATATTTATTTGATATTTATTATTTTTCTTAACACACAGATTTTGCCTGGGGTAAAGGTTATAATTGCCAACACAGAGACCAAAGGACCTTTAGGAGATTCTCATCTGGGAGAAGTGAGTATGAAATATGAAAGCGAGTGTTATTAACCCCAGATAATCACATCTGAGCTCCAAAATAAATAGTGTCACCTGCAGAGTGAGCTGATGGAACTGTATTTAATAACAGATCTGGGTGAGCAGCCCCCATAATGCCACAGGATACTATACGGTTTATGGTGAAGAGGCGTTGCATGCTGACCACTTCAACACCAGACTGAGCTTCGGTGACACGCAGACGGTTTGGGCTCGCACTGGATATCTCGGCTTCCTGCGGCGCACAGAGCTTACAGATGCCAGTGGGGGTACTATACGCATGAGATAAAACACACACACACACACACTAGTCTTTTAAAATCTTTTAACACACACCCTGACAAGCTAGTAAATTAATTTAGTATTTAGTTGTAGTGTTTTTACATTATTTTCCGGTATGTACTCATGTCAGACATGATAACAGGAAAAATCACTTGGGCTGTACAATAAATTATGTTTTTGCACATTATTCCAGAGCGGCATGATGCCTTGTACGTGGTTGGTTCTTTAGATGAGACTCTGGAGCTGCGGGGAATGCGCTACCATCCCATTGATATTGAAACATCTGTCATAAGGTCACACAAGAGCATTGCAGAGTGGTAAGCAATATTTTTCAATTCCTTCCTCATACCTCACAGGAGTAGATTTTAATGGATAAACTTTTTACTTAAGTCTTTACTTAGCTCTAATATAAAATCTCCATTGTACTGTTTATAACAACTGAAAATTTGATCATTTTCATTGTTTGGTGCATCAATGATAACAGCTTAAAATGACTATTCTTAATAACTATCTTTTAAAATGTTTTAACACTGTTTACACAAGTAATTTTTTTACTTTAAAATGATTTACTCACCCTTAAGTATTTCCAAATCTGTATGAATGTCTGTGTTCTGTCAAACACAAAGAAAGATATTTTGAAAAAAGTTTGTAACCTATGACAGCTTTGGTTCACAATTGATTTGCCTGGTTACAAACTTTTTTCATCAAAATGTTCATTTTTGGGTGAACTATACGTTTAAAAGAAGTTTAAACAAGACATTAAAGGAGTTGAATACAAGATACAATCTGTGGCTTGCTGTTGATTAACTTGTTTCCTGAAACACAAGTTTTGGTACTTTTGTTAAGTTGCAAGACTTCTATATAACTATTGTTTGCAGGTCAGACACTTACACTAAAGGACATTGATAATCTAACATTCTCTTATATTGTTAAATCATATATTTTTAACTACATCGTTTTGATTACATTTCTAAACATACTTTAAAAGAGCAGCCTATAATTGTGCACTGAATTGAATTGCTTGTTAATAACAATAAAAAAAAAGGTATTATGCAGTCTGCTTTTTTTTCGTCCATTTCAGTCAATTATTTTTTAAATATCTTCATCATTTCTGTTGCTTTTGGAATAGGGTTAAAGTGTACTTACTGACAAACATTTATGGTAAAATAAAATATAGTTTAATGTCATTCCACTTGTATGTCATGTATTTAAATATATTAAATGCAAAATTGTAATGAAGAAGTTTCCATTTAGTGTATTTTATATGTATTAACTTTACTGTAATACTGAATAACACACTAGTGTTAAAACTACATTCAAGTAATATGCATGCACTTTAGCATGTTAGTCAACACATCAATGTAAAACATTTAATTTGACATTATTATTGTGCTTTTTTTAAATGTGTACATCAGCTTGAAACAGTGTGCTCTCTTTAAATACACTCAAGAGACCTAATTTCATTAACATTATATTATCTGCATGTATTTTTTAAAATAATCTTTCAAGATTTGAAGCGCGTTAGAAGTACACATTCAATACAATTAAGTGCATGTCTTCATCAAATGATGCCTTCTCGTTATCATGAAGTCAGCTAACAAGACAGGAGAAGTCAGCCACATTTTTGAGATAACCGACTGCATGAGTGCTGTTGACAAAGTTTCATTTAACTGGAAGCATTCCTTTAAGACTTCCTGGAGGCTGTTTTTTTCCATATTACTGTAAAAGGGTCATATGATGTTGCTAAAAAAGGAACATTATTTTGTGTATTTGGTGTAATGCAATGAGTCTTTTTTTATGTGTTGCGTTGTATCGCGCATCATAAACATAACACCATGTCCGAATTTGTGATCGGAGAAACGACAAATAACAAGCACAAACATTACCCTTCACTGCTCAAAACACACGTTTAAATAGTAAGTGTCAGAATCTATTAATAAAAAAACTTTACTCAATAAAAGGTTGCGAGTCAGAAGCGCCAGACTGTCCTTGTAGAGGTACAATTGCTCCACTTCATAGTCTCTGTGCACAGCCGGCATAGGAGTCCATCCTCTGTAAATGTGCTCAACAAACTCTAATATTTGGGTTGAACTGATCTGGAACAGTGTTGTGAATACAGTTGTATTGTATTGTGGGCAGTCGTGGATAGAGAATCGGACAAAAGTAGTTTCACTTTCACAACGACACACAGAGCGTCTAGCAACAGGCAGCAACACTACACTTCTTTCTTTGTGTAAACATTTGGGCGATGCTTAAAAAACAAAAACACTGTAATATAGAAAAGTAGCAGCGTGTTTAAACAAGCCATTTTAGGGGGCGTGGACAAGTCATAACTTTGAAAAAAAAAAGTTTTGAAACTTTCATCTTTACAACTTCAGGGATTTTATCTATGCACAAACAGCTTGTAATGCTCTACAGATAAAGGAAAATTTGAAATCACATCATGTGACTCCTTTAAAATCTTGCTTTATGAAATTAATTACATTACCATTTATCAGGTATTTGCTTTATAAATATAAAGTTGTACAAAATTAGCCATGTTTTGATACTGCTTTTCACACTTAAATGCACCTTTCATCCCCTCACACATTCTCTCCCTCTCTTCAGTGCTGTGTTCACATGGACAAATCTCTTGGTGGTGGTCGTGGAGCTTGAGGGGTCAGAACAGGAAGCCCTGGATCTTGTTGCTCTGGTGACCAACGTGGTTCTGGAAGAGCACTATCTCATAGTGGGGGTCGTTGTGGTGGTGGACCCTGGAGTCATTCCTATCAACTCCAGAGGAGAGAAGCAGCGGATGCACTTGCGAGACGGCTTCCTCGCTGATCAGCTGGACCCTATATATGTGGCCTACAACATGTGAGAAGGTGTAACATGGAGAAGAAACCAGATGCCAGGAATATCTGCATATGCAAATTTACAAAAGAAGCGTTATGGGGAAGTTCGGACATGCTTGCCTCAAACATGAAGAGTCCTTGATGGAGCTATGCAGTTTATTTTTTATATCAAACTGTCAGAATGCCTTGCAAATAAAACTCTGATTCAGTGGTCAGGGCAAAGGACTTGATTTCATCTCCTGTTCAGTTCAGTTTTTATTCAAGCACACTTTTCATGCACATATGACACACGCGTGCTGAATGTTCCCTGTGTGTGAGGAGGACCGTCCCTAAAGGGGCCAAGGAGTGCCTGATGTCAAAACAAAGATCCAGATTGCAGGACTATGTCTGTAATTTCAAGGGCGTGTGAAAATGTGTAATGCACTTCATTTCAATGCATTACTATCACCTGTGTTGTAGCTGTAAAAATGCACAAACCATTTTTTGTTTGGTTTGTTCTTTCACATCAACACACAAATCTTTGGGAAATGTGTTATCTGGAGACCAAATGGCAATAAATGGCCAATTCTTTGTTAAATTGTTTCATTCATTTATTAGACTGTGCAGGACAGGAATCAGGGTAATAGCAGTGAATAGATGAAGAGTCTTATTCAGGTAACCAAGTCCCAATCTGAAAAATATTTCTGCTCAAGTTTACATAATTCACAGCATTTCAAGAACTATTTTGTTCAGTATGGCATCACTGTTCATGGCTAGATTATTTTATATTCCTGCAGATGAATGTATGGAGGTGACATTTTTAGTCTCCTGCATATTACTGACTGAAAAGAAAGTAGCCTTTCCCATTATTCATTAAAACACACCAAACAGATGGGACCGTTATTTCAGGAAAAAACAATGACCACTGCAGGTGAGGGCTTTTATTCTTTTCATTATCGTGTTAAAGTGTGATATTTGCTTGTATTTTCAGACGCACTGTACACTGCATTGGCCAGCACTGTAAAGACCACTTTTAACAATTTTTGTTTTCTTTTATTGTGTTCATTACGTAAAGGACAGGCAGTATGCTTGCTGTAATTATGTACAGAATTTGTTTAATAAGTTATTACTGGGACACCAGAAAACTACAAATACTTTTGGCATGGT
>JAUMHG010000047.1:1813596-1831072 GCA_032359395.1 Enteromius anoplus | reverse complement strand
ATGCTGAAAAGTCTGGCTAAAGACCTGGCACTCAAGCTGAAGAGGATCACCTTCAGACAAGCTCTGAGAGGGAGAGCCAGAGTATGATGCCTCCAGGGTGTCTGCAACCACTGTGGATAAAACAGTCTTTTGTCCTTTTGTCATTGAAAATGTATTAACAATATAACAATGAGTGATTGAACAATATGCATTTTGCCAATACCAACATCTAGAGAACTGTTATCAGCTCATTGACTAATGGCTGATAAAGCAGTGTTTCGTATAATTATAATGTGAATGAACAGCCCGATCTCACAGCAATTCCTTCATATTTTTACGATGTGGCTAATTCCTATAACCTCACTCACACTCAATAAGTAAGATGCCAATTGAAATAATCTAATTTATCGCCAAAACACTCAAGATAAAAAAAAAATCTTACCATTAAGCTTTGTTTCTGCAGCATAATTTCCAAAATAAGCGCCATCTGTGTTTGGGGTTGAACAAGCCACATCCCCTGCATCCTTCTCCAGCAAATTTGTGATCTTCAAGAGAACTGAAGATCCTGACAACCTTTGAATCTCAATATCTTTCTTTGTTACCCTACCAGAGAACATTGTGTAGGGAAAGCTCGGGTCTCTAGTACTGATCATATTTATTTCAATATTTGATTGCCTGAGAGTGAATTCAAAATCCTGCTGAGCTGGGCCTTTAAACCCGCTAACATTACAGGATATGGAGATGGGATATCCTTTTACTCTAAACAGAGGACCTTCCTGGATCTGGACCAGACGCTGACCACTGCACAGATCTGTGTGGAGAGAGGAATTAGAAAAAAAATCAGAAAAATCTCAAAGAGGTAATTAACCCACAAACAAACATACTGTCATCATTTACTCAAGCTGAAGTACCAAACATATATAACTTAACTTCATATTTTTGTTCACACTTTTTTCTTCCACACAACAATGTGAAGAGAGACAATTGGTGACATCAACCACAAAAAAATAACTATGGCTCCTGCACTACATGTGCTACTGTATATTTCAAGTCTTCTGAAGCCAAATTATATTTGTGCGAGTTTTAGTTCTCTCTTGTCTTGTCATGACAGATTAAAGTTTAATATGTGGAAGTGCAAACAAGATTTAATATTTGTACAAACCAATTTTATTTTTACGTTTTACTTTGTCACTTTTGAAGCCTAAGCATAAAGTAATCCCCATTAACATGGAAAAGTCCTGCTTGTGTATTTGTTAGCCTTTTGCATTTCACACTGGATTTGAGTCAACATGAGGGTGATACAATTCAGTCTAATTGTCTAAAAACTTATATGTCCTCAGAGAAAATACCTCACGGTTTATATTTGTGAATCAGTTCAGTCTTACCCCACTGCAGGAGTCCTGTGAGACACAACAATAGTGGCAGGTTCCACTTTTGGCACCAGAAGTCTACCATCCTTAAATTGATCAGTCCTTTTGCTTTCTTTCTCATCTTTAAGTTAACACAGGTTTCAGTGAGAGTGCCTAAATCTTCTCTGAAGCAAGCGACTGTGACACATCAGAGGAAAAGAGGAAACAAGTGTGATGAATATGATTTCCTGTCGTCTCGCACCGCACGGATCTTCACACTTCAACTTGAATTGTCATCACGGTTCATGTGAACAGAACATTATAACAAACCAGCGGTTTTTATGCAGCAAGGGCGAAAAGCTCTTTCAAATATCAGTTTTGAAAAAAAAGGAAGCTTAGAAAGCTTAACATATTAATTTGGTTACTACTATTTTTGCATATTTTGATTCTTGTGTATCTATATTTCTTGATTTACATACCATTCATTAAAAAAAAAAGATTACAACTTGATTACATTAGCCATATTCATTCATTCATTACACTCTTAAAAGCAGTTCACTCAAAGAAAACAGAAGTAAAATTCTGACAATGACAAACGACACCTTTAATGTTCTTTGCATTCGCCTATGTTAAAGAAACTAAACACCAGTGAGCGATATTTGGAGAGCAGAAAGTGTCCAACCTAATTTCTAATCTGATGGTCTAATTTGTCAGACAAGCTTCAGTGGAAGCACCTGCTAATGTCATGATACAGGGGTAATAGATGGAACATCTCAGCCTGAATTTCCCCTTGTAGATCACCAGAGGGTGCCCTCACCAACTGTTACTCTAGTTCCTGTCACATAACTTCCTGATTCTCCAAGTGTTTTGTTGTTGTTGTTACTATTTCCATGCCATATTGTGGATTTCCTTACTCCTCCTTCCTCACCTTGCTTCATGTTCACACTGGATTTATCCTGTCTGTGCATGGATCAGTCCACCATGTTACAGAATGTAACAAAATCTGATAGTTTTGAGTCTTACCCAGTTCAGTTTATGACAAAGGTCTGATTACCCAAAATTCAGATTCGCACACATGGAGCATGCACCAATCCTCACAACATGTCATCAGAGAAGAGGTGTTATTGGAAACACTTAAGTGCTTTTGATTAAAGATTACAAAGACTTAAAAAAAAAAAAAAGTAATGTGTGCGCTGATAAATAATTTACAATAAATACAACCATCTGTAAAATAATGAGAGATGTCCGTTTTGATTTTAAGGTGTCTTTTAGAGTTATTATAAAATGATTGTGAAAACCTAAATGGATATATTAGCATCTATAAAATTCATCTTGATTTGTTATTACATTTAAATAATGACAATGTAAATGAATGCAAATCATTTTTGTCTAAAGTCAAAGTGGAATTTGCCAAATACCAATCTAGAAGTTCCACAGTAGAGGTTCACAGGTACATGAAGTGAAAAAGCAGTAGTGAAAAACATTTGCATACTGTTGCGAAAACTAGACAAAGCTGCTGTTTCATTCACTAAAAAAAGCCAAGAGACGGCGTCTTCTTGTCTGTGGTTATTTGAGATTATAAAATACTGTTATTTAAAAATACTTGGAGGAAGCAATTCATGCTTAAAAGACTGAATCGCAAATGGCAGGAAAACATGCCGCCTCAACCATTTTAAGCAGAGACCACAGAGGACTGAACCGCTCTCCATCGCAGTCAAAAACCCACCACTAATGATCTCTGTCATTTCAGCTAACACAGGAAAGAATTTAAAACTTTATTAGCATTTTAGGCCTATAGAAGTATTCAGAACTATTCTAAATGAAATGGTTACACCTTGATATGGAGATGTAGGAGATGATCATGTCTTCACAGTATTTCACAGAACAGTGTGAAATAATTCTATCTCTGTCTGCAGACTCGTGACGTGTGTGTCATGAGAAACAGAAACTACTGTGGGTTGAGCTACAGATGAAAAGCATACTTGTGGGGCCAAAGCTCTCTGACCACAATGTAAATGTTAAAACAGCCAGAAAAGGAAGTGCTGGTAAGAAAACACGCAACAGTATAAATCCACACTGTGCTTACCTCAGTCATTAAACTAACATTTTCCATATTAGGCCTACTATTATTTAAGTGTCATAACACATGAGATGGACACTGAATGAGGCATTGAAGGAATCACTTTCTTGCTGTGTTATTTTAGGCCGGCCTCTTGTGGCTCAAACCAGATTAAAAACAAAACAATGCTGATTACAGATGACAATGTTCAGAATAATGTTCAAATTTCAACATAGATTTCTAATGGGCTTTAAAGAGTTATTTCACCCCGAAATGAAAATTCTGTCATCAATTATTCACCCTTATGTCGTTCCAAACCCATAAGACCTCTGTTCATCTTCGGATCACAAATTAAGATTTTTTTGATGATATCAGAGAGCTGTATGTCCCTCCATAGTTTCTGCATCTGGGACCATTTCAGTTGTATTGCTGTCTATGGAGAGACAGATGGCTCTCTGACGTCATCAAAAATATCTTAATCTGTGTTCAGAAGATAAACAGAGGTCTCACGGGTTTGGAATGACATGAGGGTGAGTAATTAATAAATTTTTTTGCTCTGGAGTAGACTTACCACATATCCATGGGTCCAGAAAGTTTCAATTTAGTCTCTGTACAGCATTAAAATATTAATCTAGAACTTTCAAAATTCATTCCCCCCCACACAAATACTTTGTTACTAAGCAGGCTGTAGATTTTGGACATTTCTGCTTTACTTAGATGATAACCATTTTATGCTTATACTTTTCCTTCACAGCAGTCTTAAAGAGACAACAATACAACAATACATTTCTCCTGATATGGAGTTAGCAACCCATATGGCCGGCAGGGGGCGCCCTAGATCAGAAAACATAAATTAATTGCTGTTTCTAAAGATAACTTCACATTACATATTTAAACATTTTACATACAGCAAAGTACGATGGCATTACCCTGGTGTTTTGGACATGCCAGAATAGCCACATGTACACTCTCAGAAATAAAGCAACAAAAGCGGTCACTGTGGCGGTACACTTTTGTACCTATTCGATTCTAATATGTTCACTTTAAGTACTAATATGTACCTTTTAAGGTACCAATATGAACCCTTTAGGTACAAACACGTAGCTACCTTTTGAAAAGGTGCCGGTCCAGTGACAACTTTCATTCCTTTATATCCTTTATATGTGCTTTGGTAGTGGCACAGGATGCCTTTCAGTGTAACGCTTAAGGACAGACATTAGATTTACACTTCTCTTCTTTCTTGACTGTTTATATTGCAGTTGTTGCCATGGCGAGAATGCAGTTATCAACCAATAACCCAACAGCAAATCTCAAATATAATGCTGGTTTGCTGGAAGCCTAGTCATCAGAGTATTTATGATCCAGGTTGAAATCAAACCAAAATACATGAAGATGTGCAAGACAAGAAATGAGCCTTCTCCGTCTGTCCAGTGTGTGTTAAGGCACAGAAACCTCACTGGTTCACATTAAGGATAGCGATGAATGCCTATAGGCTTGCAAATTAGGAAAATGAAACCACCTCTGTGTAAGGGCAAGGCTCAGTGTCAAAGGTCAAGCCTCCTCAAGCCTTTTATTTGACTTTTGGGTGCTTAAGAGAGTTCAAAATTAGTTAAACATGCTCTAGAAATAAACTCAGCCTGACATCATACAATGACCTGGATGACTAAGAACCTGCATACGCTTTCATAAAAGCGGACAGGAAATCCCATGTTGAGACTCGTTATGAGAGAGTTACAATGAAGTCGTTTAGTGTCTAACATTAATGAAGGCGGAGTAAATATCTAAAGAAGTGCAGTTGTAGAATACTTAGAGACATGTCTAGGACAGTTAAGATTTCAACAAAGGCCCTACTCAATATCTTCAAAACAAAAGAGCAAACTAAACTGAAATTAAATGCTTCAAAAACTTAAGTTTCAAATATTAGTATCTGTGTAATAAAGAGAAAGCAGCGTTAATAAATGGTTGCATAAGGGAACTTTAATTTAGGTAAAATTGTTAAAAAATGAATAAACAGTTGTATATTGGTGATTGTATAATTAAAGATACATTCAGTGTCTGAAGTCTATTACCATCAAACTCTGTTACCAAGGTAGAGTACCAATGCTTTTGACATTGACAGTTTTATTTATTTTTTTCCAAAAACTCCCATTTGGTGGCATAAATAATAAGAACACATTACACTAATGACAAAGTGATTAAAAGAGATTTAAATAACCCAATGTGAGATCAGTAAATTCTGTTTTCCTTTTGACATTGTGTTAACAGAGTTGACGTTAAAATAACTCTTGGTTTAAGATGTTTTTAGATTAAAATATTTTCTCAGAGAGTGCACAGACACTTTCCAGTGCTTCAGATCTTATCAGGGAGTGAAAGTGACATTTCCTGTAGGTTAATTTACACAACTCAGAGACATAATTTCACCAATTTAAAGGCAAAATATGGTTTGGTAACAGAGTTGACGCAAGATTTATGGACACATTTAAGAAAAATATTTTTTAATTAGAATTAAGTATGTAACTGTTTATGGTTTTTGTAAATATAAATTAATAAAATGTTGCCAAAAGAAAAGTATAAAATATTTTGATTGCACATGATGAAAAAAAGTTTCAGACACTTTTTAAATAAATTATTATATTGTTAAGGACTGGAACATCTTGTAATTCATAGCAATTAGTAAAGGATAAAGATAAAAAAAGAAGAAAAAGATCAATCAAATAAATCAGAAAAAACAATGACTTCATATACCAAATATACCTGCAATCATAGAATCACCCAAATACAAAACCTAGGCTCGTTCAAAATTTAATATTCATAACATACCCTTAGTATCTTACTAGATACTTTCACTGCAAACAGACCAGTTCAAAGGGGAAAACTATCATTGTGTAAATTACACTTTACGAACAGAATTTCATACAGACTCCTTTAAAGGGACTTACAGTCACCTTTTTCCTTTTGAAGTTAAGAAAGAAAAAAAGATTTCTCCCAAGGAAATGCATGTAGCTATCACTTAAAGCTTGAATAGTCATATTTCATTGGCTACATCAAAACACGATTTATGAATAATGAAAAAAAACAAGGTGTTAATCTTATTTAAAAAATCTTATTAAAAAAAATTAAATGTAAACTGAAGAACATATTGTTCTAGAAACTTTTTAAATATAATTAATAACAGTAGTAATTTTGTTTAAAAACAAGCAGATCCCAGAAATATCTTAGCCTATCTGGGACAATAAGGGGCCTTCAAGTTAAAGAGGTTAAATGAAGGAAGTTAAAAATAAGCATTAAATTAAACAGAAGACAAAGCATTAGCTGTGAGGAATGTAAATAAATATGACTGCAATTTTATGTATATAAAACACATCCACAATAATTAAAATGACACCAAAGCCCTTCCCAGGGGCATCTCAACAGATTTGGGATCACCTCAGACTAACAAACGGTTACACTTTTTTTTCATTTTTTTATTGAGACATCATTTTTGTTGGTTTGCTATTGAAAACTAGTAGTATGAATCATTGAATAACAAACAGAAAAAAACTATTTATTGCGGCAGATCGTAAAAGCGCATAGAATTTACACAATTAAAAATAAAAAAAGAACAATTCTTTGAAGAAGAAAAATGAATAAAAAACATCAATTTAATAATATCCATAAAAGAACTACAATAAAACATCTTGGTGAAATTCCCTTTGACATTTTGGCTATAAATGTGTCTCTGCGTAGCTCTCTCACTCTGAGATACAGTAAAACACTCTCCAACAGCTTCCCTTCTCAGAAAATACTTATCTAACCACACTGTGGAAAATGAGAGCATTTGTACAAAAATATCTACAATAATAATGTCAGTGCGGGTCAGTTGTGTCAGTATAATGAGTGCTTTCTGACAAAAATGCACAGTTTGGGAAACTGGAGCGGGAAAAAGAGTGAGGAATGAGTTAATGCCAACAGTGTGGATATCAGTTATCAGGGCCTTTGAAATGCATGACAAGCGGTCTTTAAGGCAGCCTGCTTAAAGCCAAGCCACGGATTGACAGCCTGTTTGGTCCGTTTTCTCGAGTGGTCACTTCTGGATCCCAGAATGATGCAGTGCAGCCTTGGAGCACCCATCCATCAGACATATTTCCTTTAGCCTGTGGACCACCGCAGAGAGGAAAAGTCAGTCATTTTAGGTTCCCTACTGTTGGCGGCATTACTCCGACAGGCAGGCAGGGCGGGGGGCATGGCGGACGTCCACTGACGATGTGACAAACAAATCCTCTGGGACTGCAGGGGTTTAAAAGGTCAATCTAAAATTGGAGTTTCTGCCACACTCACAACTGACAAGTTCTTGGCTCTTTCGTTAGAGTCCTTCCTATTAAATGCTATAAAATCATTATCATCAGCTGTAAAAACTGTGCCATTGCTGGTTTGGCCATTGCGCAGTCCCAAATGTGCACTTATAACTAAATATTTAATTCCTGGTGCTCTCATCCTATCATCATTCAGGATGTATAGAAGAAAAAAAAAAAAAAAAAAAACATTGGATGGGGCCCATCAGTGCTCTATTCCTGAGAATAATAAGTGTATTATTGCATCCCAAGTGGGAATATGGAGCCGTCAATTGGATTGGCTCAATCCTTGGAGTGCATATAGTCAGGGTCTTATTAAGCAACGTGCATATCCACATTCTGTCCCAAAGCATAATACATCAAGCCGGTCGAAGTGGTTTTAGGCAGGATCACAGCAGTGCAAAAGGGGACTGGTTTAATCCATTTCTAGGTCAATGAGCTTGTTACGGGGACGGGGCGTGTGTATGGGGTTCCTGGAGAAACAGCAGTGGGCGACAGCAAGACCCATCAGCACCGAGAGAAGACCAGCGATCACAGCAGCAGCCAGACCGTATCCCACTGGCATCTTCAAAGATTCCCACACTGCAGGATAACAAACCAAATGATTACTGTCAATCACAAACGTTCATAAAGGCACCAGTTTGGGAAGAGCAGCTAGGGATGGTGATTTAAGGGTTCCCAAAGACATAAACTGTTAAGAGCGGATATGACGTCACAGTTTTAAGACCTTTGATTTGTGATAGACAAATATAGTCTCCTAGAACTTTGTAGAAATCTCCATCCCAGATGCTCCAAAGCTTGCTCTATTGGTAGACCGTGATGACCTTCAGGAAATTATTTAACAGACAATCTTTTTCCTGAAGGGTCACTATCATGCAGAGTTTAGTGCTACACCATGACTGCCTAGTGATCCTGAAAACCTTGGTTGGCTGGTTTAGGTGTGTTTAATTGGAGCTTAAGCTAAACTCTGCCGGAAGGTGGCCCTCCAGGAGAGCAGGTGGTTAGACTTTATTTTGATAGTCCACTTTAGACATTCTACTAACCATAAGTAACTTTGTAACTACATGTCAACTAATTCTCATTCATTTTGCAACTAGATGTCTACTAACTACCAAAGTAGTCTGTTAGGGTAGGTTTAGGGTTAGTAGAATAAGTTGAGGAAAGTTTCTGATAGAATGTTACATGTGAACAAAAAGTTAAGTGAAAGTTAAGTGACTTGTGGCCAGGTATGGTGACCCATACTTGGAATTTGTGCTCTGCATTTAACCCATCCCAAGTGCAGTGAGAAGTGAACACACACCAGGGAGCAGTGGGCAACTATTGTTGCGGCGCCCGGGGAGCAGTTGGGGGAACGGTGCCTTGCTCAAGGGTCTCACCTCCATCATGGTATTGAAGGTAGAGAGAGTACTGGGAATTCAATCCCACCACCCACAATCCTGGCCAGACCCGCGGCCTTTGGGTTACAAGTCCAACTCCCTATCCATCAGGCCACAACTGTTACTAGAATGTCTAAAGTACACTATCAAAAATAAAGTTTCACCAAGCAGAAATGGACACCCCTGGTCTATATTATATTACTATAGTCATTACTAAAGTCTTTTGTAAGACAAAAACTAATAATACTTTTTTATGTGCTTGTTTGTGACAAGCATCTTATCCCGCTCTTATCCCAATGTTTATAAAAGGCGCTACAGAGGGAATGTTAGACTTGGAGCGGATGCAACAGGTCAGTTTGTCTAAGGGCCAGGGCACTTAAAGCTGACTTCCAAGAACTAGTGGCGGACCAGTCGGATCAAAAAGCTGCGCTCGAACACACCACAATGACTACAGCCAACGGCAAACTTAACAGGAGTGTTCTGCGCATGCGTGAGAGGAATTAACTGTCTATATCAGTAGCCATCAATGGTGTATATTCATCATTCAAAAGGACAAACCGTAACAAAGATATACAAGATCAATACAGATTTATCAAAGGAAAAAGCATTGTCACAAAGCTTGTCACAAACAAGCACATAAAAAAGTATTATTAGTTTTTGTCTTACAAATGAAAATGAAAAATGAATGAAAAAGCAGAACTTGCTTACTATTTTGAATATCAGTAACATGGATAACTTTAATCATTTTAAGCAGCTCATGACTCGTTTGCTGAACTAAACATTCAATCAGAGTTCTCACTCTGACCACGGGTCCCGACAGTCCCGATGTCACCAATATGAGCCGACAAGAGCCAACGAGTGGCAAAAAAAACTAGCCCTATTGTCGGCTTAATGTGTCCCGCCTTTAAGCAGGGGGTCTCCACTCCTGCTCCTTGAGAGCTACCATCCAGCAGACATCAGTTCCAACCTTGCTCCAACACACCTGCCCGTAATTATCAAGTAACCCTAAACACACTGATTAGCTGGTTCAGGTGTGCTTAAATGGAGTCGGCGCTAAAATCTGCAGGATGCTGACTCTCCAGAAGCAGGAATGGAAACCCTTGTTTTAAAGTTATACTTGCATAAACCGGTTTACCATGTATATGGAACTGGAACTTTAACAATTCCCACCATAGACACCACTTACATTCTATTTTGACAGACAGAAATGATGAAGCAGATGCAAGGTCCTTCTCCTTGTTCCAGGCACCAGTAGCAGGGGACAGGAGCCAGGGTGTGGCGGTACAGTAATATTCTCCCACATCTCGATCCTGAATCTTGTGCAAGCTCAGGACAAACGTGTGTCGGTCAGTGCGCTCCAGACTAGTGTCATTGGAGCCGGTCTTCTTTACCACTCCCCAGCGATCCATACTGATGAGAGGTTGGACTCCGTTATCTACAGCCCGGTTTGCGTTCTGGAACCAGCGTACATCAAATGCCATATCACCTGTGGAACAGACAATAAAAATACAAAGCGTCAAGAGCAATCAAGTGTTTCTCCACAATATGTGTCTGATTATAGGTAAACAGGCTTTAGGGCGTTTTCAACACTGACTTTAACCATAAGAGGTAATTTCACGTGAATGCTAAGGTGAAGTCAATACGATTGTTCATAGGCATTCTGTTGCAACACTCCAAACAGCCGTGATGTTCCTTCGGCTTATTCAAGCAAGTGTGTGTCATAACCACATGGGCATTCAAGCAGTGCATGGAAAGAAAACAAAGCTAAACTGTGTCTTTCAAGTGGTTCAATACCATATACACTCCCTGATGATCCAGAGTGAAGCAGCAGCAGTCAGACAGACTCAGGCAGGCCTCTGCACGCTCTCCTCACTGCTATGTGTGGAATCTCAATGAAGGCCATTGGGTAATCAGAAACTGACAACCATGAGTGCAGCTCAAGCCCACCACAATTCACCACAGCATTCTGCTACTCATCAAGTAAAAACCAAGACTACATCTCATAGCAGAATCCAACGTGAACAGCATGTCTGCTTATGATTCTTAAAGTGTACGGATCACCAAAATGTCACAAACTTATAAATAAATATGACAAAGTATTGTTCTATCTATATCTTCGTTTTCTTTTTACGCTATATACAGATTTTCTCTGACATGACTTAAATTATTTATTTATTTATTTTAAAGAGCCTATATACATACCTTTCAAACATTATTTACATGGTTTGGAAGGAAATGTCTTCCAAAACAATGACATTTCATCAAACTACAGTAAAAATGTACTACATTTTTATTCCTGTTAAGCAATTAATACACCAGACTCCGTGTCACATCCTTCAGAAATAATTCTTATATGCTAATTTGGTGCTCAAATGCATTTCTTATTATTATTAATGTTATAAACAGTTGTGCTGCTCAGTATTTTTTGTGGAAACCATTTTTTTTTCATGACGAATCTATGAAGAATAAAGGGAACAGTTTGTATCTGGACTACAATATTTTAAAACAAAGTAAAAGTATTTATTGTAATAGTAATAGTATCTTAACCTAAAAGCTTATATGACTCTGCATACATACATACAAAAATGTTGACATACAATGTCTCTGCTACAGTATATCACCTTATCGCTATTATACATTTAAAGAGGTTTGTTTCAAAACGTGATAAAAACTATTTTTGGGGGGAAAAAAAAAATATATATATATTTCTGCCAAAATCAGCTATGTCTGGTCGATATTGAAAAGCCAATTTTTAAATTGACAAAAAAAACGTGACATGTTATTCTGTTATGTTTTCTTCCTTTCTTTCCTAAGAAATACAGCCTATAGAACTAGTGAACTAAATGAATGTAGCTGACATGGCAAAGATGAAGGCACTTTTGGAAGTTGACTGTAAGGTTGCTCATGTATGTATTGCTCATTGCTATTATTGTTGTCATTAATACATTTTTGTAATTAACAAGAAGACCTGTTGAACTCATTTTGGGAGCGACTGATTGAATGTATTATTAGTCCAGTGTGTGTGTATAAGATTAGTATTGACCAAGTTCAGAGGCTGAGTTGTGAATTTTCAATATGAAAAAAAACTTTATAATGATTCAAAGGATTTACTGCATTTTGAAGAAAAAAAATCATGGATTTATCGCATTGTTGGGGGAAAAATAAAAACGTTTATTATAATACCTCTTTGCAAATCAAAATCTGGATGTATATTGTACGATGCTATGTGAAAGTTTGAAACAGAATATAGTGGTTTCCATCTTGCAAAAGAAAACACATTTTTACTCAATTGAATCAAAATGGATTTATAGCGCTTTGGAGCCAAACTCTTCATTTATTGTCTCTATACTGTATTTTTAAAAATGTGAACACTGTGCTGACGTGTATCTGTGCCTGCCTGTGGCAACAGACCAATGTAGAGGGAGCATTTTACGTCATGTTCTGAGTATTACCCAACATTCATCCACCAGTGTGCAACATTTCTAACTGATACGATCACAGCAGGTTGAGCAGGCAGTGTGACCAACCACAACCGCAGCTCTGTATCACTAAGATAACTAAAAATGTAAACATCTAACTACTCACATCTAATAGGCCTTCATCGAATACTGAAAGGTGTCAATATAAAAGTTTTTTATTTTACAGACAAGCAAATTAGTCTCTCCACACCAAATCACATTTTAATTCCATTCAACAAAGTATGACAAGAAATGTATGCAAAAATGCTCAAATTTAACCTGAACGCTTATATGACTGTGCAAATTAGATTTAAGATCCATTCCAACCATGATGAGCCTAGATGGCAACTTAAGGAAATGGTTGCCCTGAACAGCTTTATACGCATACATCCTTTCTTCAGTGGATGAGGAATGACAGGTCCTGACTAGCACTCCCTCCCGAGCCCGAGGTGGACAAATAGCATGCAGGCTGAGTTGATTGTTCCTCAGATTTGCTGGATGATGTCTTTTTTACATATATACTGTCTTTGGTGATTAATGACTGAATTCGACATCTATAGCTGCAAGACATTATGAGCTATGAGAGAGAAGTACATCAAAGCCTTATAAAGTGATCTTTTTTACACTCAATTTTACTTTTTGTAACCAGCAACAGTGAATTAAAAACCGTGATATGATACTATGATGCTTGATGCTGAAGTGCTCTAGCAAACAACCACAGCTGTGTTAGACCAGCTTCATATTATAATCTCATTCATAAAAGTTTAAATGAAGATCAAATAACATAAGTGAAATGAAGCAGTCACAAAATCACTATTAGAGCAGTATTTATCATACACCGTCAGTTAAAAAAATAACAGCTGTTATTTTGAAAGTGAGCACATATCTTTTTGTTTCACAGTGGCCTCCCAAATGTAAATCCCTAAAATGAAAAAACGTTCTTTCCTTCCATCATAGTGCCTTCAGCCTATGATTTTTTTAAATATTTTGCATAGGACTTAATATATTGGATGCTGTTAAACTGCTCAGGCGTTTTCTATGAAGCTGAGCTCATAAGGAGCCTAGGGAGCAGCACTGCCCTTATTCTCAACCACTGTGAACAACAACTAGGCCAAAATTAGCCTTAAAACAAGGAAATGTTCTTTCTGCTCTAATCGAGCCCAGAATAAAAGAAGAAACCCTCTCAGAACTCATGAGTAACTCTGGACTGTACTCATGGGTGCTTTCATCTTCCGGCCTTCCGCCGCCTTTCAGATGAAGCACACGTTCTTGACTGCGTACATTAGTCAGCCTGTGTGCCAGAACAAGCAATGCAGACATTAAGATTTATGAATTTATTTAAAAATTAAACATTGTAATGTGATTTCACAATACAGAGCTGTAGAGGAACAGTTCACCTAAATGTAGGTGAACATTTGATTCACAACTTGTCCTCAACAAAAACAATCCCCAAACAGCTCACGTTGTTCCAAAACTGTACATCTGTATTTCTTCAGTGGAACATAAAAGATGATAAATTACCATGTCCAATGTTTAATTGGAAATGGAAGTCATTGGGCTTGATTCCCAATGTTTTGGAAAGACATGCGGGTCAGTAAACGATGACTGAATTTTCATTCTTAGGTCAACTATGCATTTATACTCAAAGACATACTGTCTATTGCTGCTGGACTCCCTGAGGATTACTCTTAAAGGAACACAATAGACACAGAAACTTCTCTTCCTTCAGGGCGACAATCTTTTAAAAAACGAATAATAAAAGCAGCACAAAAACATCTCTTGTTTCTCTATACCGTATTTTGAAAAGAGAAGTGTGAACATTGTCCTAACATGTATCTATGACAACAGCGTGTGTGTGCCTGCCTGCCTGTGGCAACAGACCGATGAGGAGGAAACGTTTCACGTCGTGTGCTGTGTATTACTTAACATTCAACATTTCTGACTGATACGATCACAGCAGGCTGAGCAGGCAACGTTACCAACCACAGCCCGCAGCACTAAAAACGGTCAACATCTAACCACTCACATCTAGTACTGAAAAGCGGCAATCTATGAGTTTTTATTTCACTGAAGAGCAATTAGTCTCTCCACACCAAAACACATTCTTGACCAAAAAGTGCTAACCATCCCAAAACTATGTTTGCCTGATTGCCTTAAATCTAAAGTAAATACAAGCATTTAGCAGTTTTACAAAAGTGCAACTGTTTATACCGTATTTATGAGTAAGCAACAGAAAGAGAAGGAAAAGACGCTGTGTCACTCTCCTATGCAGGATGTGACTCAAGAGGTAAAGTTCAGGTGATTCAGATTCGTTTATTGGCTAATATCAACTATGAATAACCACAAAAACACACCCACATGAACTACAGCATGTGACTTGGAGGACAATGGAGACTGAAGGAAAGAAACGGAATTAAGATACCTCAAGAAGTTAAACATGGATATTGCTATTAAAACATGCCACCCAGACAGCCTGCACGGGCCAGACTGGACTAAGGCAAGAAACTGAGCAGGAATGAACACACTAAAATAACTGGTGGAAAGCTAAAGTGTTTTACAAAAAACCTTTGAATAATTAAAATACCTAAGAAAGCACTTGGTTACTTCTGAGATTCTGTTCCTTTTATACATCAGAATGTGACATGAAATGAACCGGGAGATTTAGGTTCACTGAGGATGAATCTCAAAGAATCTGCTCGAACATTTCTGTGCAGTAAAATCTAACTCTCCCATTCCTTCAATGTGTCAAAACCCAAAGATATAGTGATCTTAAAAAGCATTTGGACATAAACCACAGTTAAAAGGAATGAATACTATTGGATTAACCATTTGGTGTAAAAGAAAGTACACAAAGAAGTTTACAATTTTAAAGGAGAAAAACTTCAGTGGCATGTATTTGAAATTAAGCTTAAACCTTTTATACTACAAAACATATGGATATTACACAAACAGCACTTGCCAGTGTTCGGAGAAGCTTCCAAGATGGATACAATGCACTTCATTTGGACTGTGTCCCCTTGTATCACATTGCTTGCTTCTGAATGAATGGATATGTTGAATACCGGGCCTGTATGAGAAACAAACATTTGCTGTTTAAAAGTCTAGATTTCAGAGTCAACATGATGAATAAAAAAAAAAAAAAAAAAGTATTTTAAGGATGCTATTTGAATTAAACCCAAAGAGTGACTGGTTTGTAAAACTTTATGTGCTCCAAATGGAAGACTTGTCTCTTAATTGATTTTAAAGCTTGCTATTAGCATGTTGAAAAATTCATGATGCAATATTGCACATAAAAATCAAAGCATACATTGGCTACAATGGTCTATCCGATTTAGTTTAGACTATTATTGAAATTTTATATTATAAACCTAGGAACAATTTAATATTCTAGCACTTCCGGGTTTCATCTTCCTGAAGTTAATGGATTTTTTAAATGGGCTTTTGGTTAAAAGTCTGCGGTGAACACAAGTTCAAGATATTTTCATGCTTTATTTTACAACATAATATACATCATTAATACCCTCTTATGAGTTTTTTAAAAGCTTTTGCTTGTCATGAAGAAGGTGGTTCCTAACAAGTGGCTAAATGGCATTACAAAGGTCATTGGGGAAATAAAACATCATGTCGAACAGGTAAACTCTTCAACTCCTCAGCCTTGTTGTGTACAGTCTCCCTCTTGCATACTATAAAGGGAGATGACTTAAAAAAACAAATGGCTGAAAGAGTTGTGGGAAGCTATAGTGATAGTGATGGTAAAATTATGAGACTGTAGTGTAGTTTGATTTTAGCCTTTCTACTTCTGCTGACTGAATTAAGGCTATACAAAATCATAAAAACTGCTTATTTGTGAAGATTATCATCAGGAACAAATCATGTAAGAATCAAACTTTTGCTGGTCACAAAGCTCGTTTCCCATAACAAACCAAAAAGCAATTAGAAAATCCTTTTGGCTTCTTGACGTGAATAACTAGGCTGTCCAACAAAACTCCAGCGCTCTATTTTTATAATCAACATTTTAATTGCTTTGTCTGCCATCTTGGACATTACAGAATCACCTTCACTGTGAAGGATGCAATTAAATGTGGTCTTAGTTTAGTTTTAAGCACCAGCATTCACACGGGAGCATGTCTGTGATGTTTTTAAATGCTGCCTTTGAACGAAGAGTAAGAGATAAAAAGAGTCTCTGTAGGCAGCGGGAATCTGCACTGAGGGAGACACTATAGAGGTCTAGTCACCCAGAATCAGTCAGAAAAAAGGAACTACAGAAAGTGTGTGAGAGGGTAACATGAGCTCAGCTGTAAACATACCCTACAGGCAATTCAGCATCATCCTTTAGAGTATTAAAGCTCACCGAGTCTAGTGTAGTTAGCATGATAATACCTGTGTGTACAAAAGCGATCTCAATCTTGTTGGACTCATTACTGACAGCTTTGATCCAGTCTTGGCTCTGATCCCATGTCCAGGCTGTGACGTCACAATAGTAGAACCCACGATCTGTGACCTGGGCCCCATACAAACGGAAGCGGTACTCGAGCTGCCCAGTCTTCTCCAGAACCACGCTGTCAATGCGGCTCGGCTCGCTCCACTCCTCTAGCTGCGAGACTGAGTCCTGGCCAAGTGACAACACTTTGCGGGACTTTCCTCCCAAGGTCTCCTTAAAGCGGATGAGCACAGAGTAGCCAGGATTCTTCAGGTTCTGACCAGTCACCAGACAGCTCATCTCAAACGTGGATCCTCCAGTCGAGGCTTCTCTCACACGATGGGCTACTACTTGCAAACCTGGAACTAAACATATTGCATAAATAGTCATTAAACGGTTGCAAAATACAGTTAAAGTACAATCAAATTACATTTTTTTTTAAAGAGTTTTACCCTTAAAATAAAATATAGAGCAACTTTTATTTTATTTATTTATTTTTATATT
>JAUMHG010000047.1:1796211-1813496 GCA_032359395.1 Enteromius anoplus | reverse complement strand
ATGACTTTGTGCCTCTGTGTTCCACGTGTCATAGAAATCTCGAAAGTTGCTCCAGTTTGAGGATGTGCTTTGTGCAGCTGCAGTTGTTGTAGTTGTTGTAGTTGTATTTCTTCCTTGTAGTTCCTCAATTTTCTTTTGCAGATATCTGAATGCCTCTGTAGCAAGTGCTTCGTTGCCTGGGTTCTTATCTGGATGCCAGCGGAGGTAGAGACGCTTAATAGCTTTTTGTTTGTCCTCATTTGACATTTTCCAGATTTCATTTAAGCTTTGGTCAATTTCTCTTTTGATTTCTTCCAAAGTCTCAGGAAAGACTGTTTTGGGTGGAGGCCCAGATGTCAAAAGACATTCTATATCTGTGCAAGTGGATCTTTTTGACGCAGTTGCCTTCTTTTCTCTTTTAAACTGGTAAAGGTCAAGAGAGCTTACTTCAATGAAATCATCAGCTCCAACTTGAACTTTATATTTTGCAGGAAATTGTCTTTCTTGTCCCAGTGGATCATTCACTTGCTCCATGACAATGGCGTAGGAATATTCAAAAGAATTGTCCTTGCTGAAGCCAACATACTCTCCACTTTCAAAGTTGTTGAGGAAATTCATATCAAGACAGTCATGCCATTCTTCAGGTATACAACATCCAGGTTTTGGTAAACTACCATGTCCTTCCTCCTTGTAGCCACTGTTATGAATGCCATATTTTTCTAAGGCTTTCTCAACATCCTTCATGTTGTCACAATGCAGAAGTTGTCCTAGAACTAGAAGGCTTGAGGTAGTTAGACAGTTCTTTAGAAGAGCGTTGATTTCTTTCGTAAGACACATGGTAATTTCACTGACTACTTTGGGTGCCATGTCATCATTGTGTTTCAAGTAGAAACTGCATCCATCTTGCTGTTTTTTCACATAAACATCTGTTTCAGCCTTACTACCCTCAAGTGGCTTACGGTTTAAAAGAAGCTCAGTTTGAAGAGTTTTACAACAGATAATTTCAATCTTAGAAAAGATTTCTTCACATTTTTCTGCTGCTTCAGAATCCGAAACCCCACCTTTGCTCTCTTCTCTGATGAGACAGATTAATCCATGACGAAACGCAGCGGAAGACAAGTGTTTCTCAAACCAGCCACTAAATTCGCACTCTCCTTCATAATCGCAATATTGGACATTTGTTCCCTCCAGGTTTTCAAAAATTACATCTGAGAGAAATTTGGGCCGAACATGTTTAGGAAGTAACTGCAACAAAGTTTGATGTTTATAGTGATCATTACCAAGATGACAGAAGTTTAATTTTTCCAGCAATTTCAGCTTGGTTTCCAAAGGACCTTCGAGTCTTGCAGCCTGAAAGACAGTGTCATTGAAAAACAAAGTGCTGGATTCATAGATTTTCCCATCTGTTGAAGGAAGATAAAGTGGGTTGTTTTGAAAAAGAGGTTTCTTCTGTTGCTCTTTCAGGTGGATAAACAGCTGTTGTACAACACGTTTCACAGTTTTCTGCTGATTTGCTTGAAGACTGCCTTTGTCAGAACTATCAGAATAGATTTCTTGAAGAACAGTGCTATATTGATCAATGGTGGGCTGTTCCTCTACACCAATCATCTTGAAGAAGTCTTCAAATTTCATGTAGTGTGAAGGAATTTTGTACAAGTAAGGCCTAAACTCAAGAGCATCAGACAGTGCAAGTACTGTCTGGCAAGCTTTCACGATTGTTGTGCCATTTTCCACAAGAATAATGGGGACGTCTGAGAACACAGAGGCATCAAAATGTATTGACTGTAGGTATGCGTATGATTTGCTAAATACTTTTCTTCTTGTCTCCAACAATCCGTCTGTGTGGCACTGAGACATACAGACGTTTTTCAGATTAGCAGCTATTTTTCCAGGGGGTGGAGTCTCCAAGGCCCCAGCATCCTTCATTTTCTTTATGTTTTGTGGTGAGCAGAGTTCTGAAGGTAGGATTGGCATAGATGTCCATATAAGAAAATGGTGATTGTTGTCTCTGTCAATCAATGATCCACTGATAGCAACAACCTCCCTCTCTTGAGCAAATGCCTTGTGATAATCACAAAGTGTTTGATTAATTTGCACTGGGAAGATGAATTTAATGTTAGCAACTCTGCTCAGTAATTTAGAGTTTTTGTCATTACTTTTTAATAAAACAGCCCTAAGCAGGAGTTGTGATCGCTTTTTAAGAATATCTAAAGGAGTGTTGCCTCTAGTTTCTGACTCAATTTGTTTTGCAAACTGAATGATTTCCTCCTCAGATACTTTATGTTTCAATCCAAGGCCCTTTAAGAGCAAATGGGCTTTAGTATGCTTATCTCCGAAAATCTCCCAAAATGTTTTGGGCACAAATCTCTCTTTTGGAAGCATTAGCTTGTAAAGGTGTACATTGTCATCATGGAAGTATGACGCCACCTGAAGAGACCCATGGATGTCTCGAATAAATCTGACCTCCTTCATTGCAGAGACAATCTTGCAATCCACTTGTTCAAGTTCCAACAACAAACGCATGAAATCAAGAAGCTTGGCCTCTTTCATCGTGTGCACAGAGGGAAGGATAAACTGTACACAGAACTCTAAATCATCTAGAACTTCAATGTTCAGAATTTCTGACAATTCTAAGTTTACCAAAGTGTGCTTGAGGAAAATACTGTCACATCCATTGATATTGTACAAATTCGGAAAGTTATTGTGATGTTTAGAATTCAGAATAAACATCCTTCTGTGTAAATCAATCCTTTCCCGTTTTCCAGATATTGACTCAAACAGGGGCAAAGACTTGAGCATCAGCAGATGTTGACTCTTGTTACTGGAACCTCTGATCCCACGCTGTAAGAAGCATTGAAGATCTATACATTCATCTTTACTCAGCTCCTCATACTGTGATTGTGGCATATGACAAACCTGCTCCAAAACAGCATTGCTGTCTCCCATTTGCAGGAGCTCTGGATGTATATGATTGAAATATAAGTTTCTAAGATGAATGAAAAAGCTACTGTCCAAGTACATAAACCCTAGTTTTATGAGAATGGAAGCAATTTTTTCAACTGGATTCAGAATCACTTTTGATATATTTCTCATTGTTTGTAAGAATCTTGTGTTATTTTGACTGGGGCAGATTACTGGTAAAATCGGACTATCATTGAAGTACTTTTTTATCTCACTAAAGACATTCAGCTTTTCATTTTTGTAGATGTCCTCTTGATCCTCAAAAAAGCTCCACAAAGTTTTAAGCCATTTGATTGTCTCTTTCTCTGCTTTGTAGAGCTGACACATTTGATCAGGTAATGATTGACTGAGTACTTGCTCAATTTTTTCTTTCAAATATGTTGCTGCCATAGCAATTGTTAAGCTCTTAATAAACATTCCCTGATGTAGAATTTTCATATGCTTTCCATTGACAGCAATATCCACAAACATATCCTGATGTCCTTGGAAAAGACTGCTGAATCTTGAGAACAACTTTGGGCATTTAGAGTCAAAGACTCTTAACATCTGATCTTCTGTGAGGAGAAGAGGCAACCCATTGAGGACATGGGCATTTTTCTCACTGACATTTGTCAAGCAGAAGTCCAAAAGTATTAAGTATCTTGTTTTGTTTTTGATTAAAGTCTGGTCAATGGGCAAAGGTAAACTACCAGTTGTCTGAGAAGGATCATTCAGTGATCTTTGCTTCAAGAAGTTGATCACTGTTGAAGCACTGATTTCTGCCACATTCACATCAACTGCTTTAAAATGTTCCTTTATTGCATGCATTTTCACAGAGTATGGCACTAATTTCATCCCGGTGTCATCTAAAATCTTGAAAATTCTTTCATGGTCCTCAGACATAAAATATGGACTACTTTCTGAATGTGGCACAGACACACTGCACCAGGCAATTGTGCATTTTTGTTGTAAAAGATGTGATGACTCAACAGGAACAGTGTGTACTGTGGGTATGACAGGAAGGTCACATTTGTTAACTGATCTATAGACCTCAAGAATCATCTCATGCCAGACTTTGTCAACTTTCTGTGAAATGCATGGAAAGTATTGAAGGCAAGAATTCTGTAGCTGTGACTTGAGGAGTGCAAGAGCTGTCGGTGTGTCTTTCTTTATGTTTGAACAGAGTTGTACAAGCAGGTCAGCATAAAGTGGCGAAATGATGTTTACTTTCAGTGACTGGTTCCACTCAGTCTTCAGACTATCACCATCCTCTTTCCACAAATCCCTTCTAGAGGAATCTACTTCAAAATTGGCATTCACATGAACTGTCAAACCAGTTTCTCCAGGTAAGGGCAAAGAACAAAATGCCCTTCCAGTAAATGTGTGTGTAAATGAGGTGCTCTGACATGCAGCCAAAGCAGCTTGAGGAACTTTGAAAGGATCTTTCTTGTTTTTTCTGTCATGGATTTGATTTGAGAAACCATAGTGCTCTGCAATGACCCACTCACTTTGTTTATTTCCCGATGAGATTTGCATGCCATATATGGTTTTGCATGGTGCTGCTGTTCCTGACATGAGGGATTCTGTAACGTGTCTCTGAAAGCTTTCTTTGTTTGTCATGCTCTCCACTGTGTATTTCTTTTCGATAAGGAAATAACATTTTGTATTTTTTCCATCTTCACTGATCTCTGAAAACTGTATTTTTGAGATGTGTTTCAAGAAGAGAATTAGTATTTCGGGATCTTCTGTCAAGGCATAGTAAAGTTCCTTCATGTCACGATCTGTGACTGTATGTCTAGATATTTCAGATATTTCTGCCATTTTTTCTGTCCTGAGAGGGAGTCTGAACATGGTTCCAGAATTGAGATCAAACATTTCTGGAAGAAAGGTATGATAAACATCCTCAAAAGACTTTTTAAATTGATCTTGCACTGAAAACATGCAACCTGCGGAATGTTTTGTTGCACCTTCCATGTATTTTATATTTGGATCAGAAATGCAGAGTATTTTGTCACCGCTCAGGATAGATGGACAATCTGTGAGATGATAAACTGAATTGAAACCAAGTCCATATTTCCCGGTTCTTCCTAAACTTCCATGTTTTCCTCCTTCTCCCAGCTGCTGAATACCCTCCAGATCAGCATCAGAGAATGTTCTGTTGTTGTACACACAAAGGGCCGGGCCTTGAACCAGTTCCCATTTCTTTCCAAATATCTTTTTTGTCTCATGTTGTCTTTTGTCCCAAACAAAGTGAATTTCTGTAGCCTCTGCATCATCAGCATTTTGAATGAGCTCT
Organism: Enteromius anoplus; assembly: GCA_032359395.1. NCBI lineage: Eukaryota > Metazoa > Chordata > Actinopteri > Cypriniformes > Cyprinidae > Enteromius > Enteromius anoplus. The sequence goes on along the minus strand of JAUMHG010000047.1, from coordinate 1,808,281 downwards.
TTCAGAATATCCTTTTTAGATGGATATGCATCAATTATATTTTTTATTCTGACAGTTAGTTTCTCGGACTGTCCAAACTCTTTGGCATGAAGAGAAAAACAACCAACAAAATGTTCTTTCAGAGTATGGTGTCTTGTTGTTATTACACCAAAACGACAGGCCACAGTCCGAGGTATCAGATCATGGGAGAGCTTGACACCAGCTGAGATAGGCATCCATGGGCTGTCATTAAATCTCAGCTCTTTAGAAGAGGTTAACACACCGCTCTCATCAGGTATGAGACAGTTTGTTATAATTTCTTCTTTGATTTTATACAGTCCATTAACAAGTATTGCAGCACACTTATGGAGGTCTGATTTGGAAAGAGGATAAGATCCATATAAAGCCTTCATTTCCTCAATTGCAGCAACAAATTGCTCCTTTGTGAACTGATTTTTGACACCAATGCACTTCCACACCCTCTCAAATTTGGAGAAAATGACTGGAAGTACATAGAGATAAGGTTTCTCCTCAAATACATCACTTTTGGCCACTGCCTTTACATTTACGAAGCGACCCTCAATGAAAATGAATGGGTATGACATTGCATGACCAATAACGGGATTGGGATCTTTCTCTTCCAACAAGTACTTGTTAAGATATTCGTAGCAAGTCTGAGCAATACTAAGTAGAGCAGACTTTTCAAATGCAAAGCCGTATTTCTGTGCATTTAACAGCTGTTGGAGCACTGTCTTAACTGGTGGATTTCTCTGTACTCTCAGTTTTTGGAAAACTGGATCATAACTGTGTATATGAAGGTTAGAATGATCAACTGTGAATTCTGTCATGCTTACTAAATTGCGACAACGAGCACTGTAAACATCAGAGGGTTTTTTAAGAATGGTGGTGTTCATGTTTTGTTGAACTAAAGGAGCTAAGACTGGAAGGAATGGTATCTGAGACAGTGTGTCCCAGAGCACGGAATTCACATCTTCTGAGGAGTTTTTCATTGAGTCCATGAGACACTGAAGACATTTATAAAATTTGGATTTATCCTGTTGCCAAACACTGGATATCTTCCCCGCTCTTTCTATGATGTCTTCCAAAGGGAGGCAGTCACTCAGCATTCCCAAATCTGAAAGTCTTTGAATCCGTTTTGGAGAGAGAAAGTCATTTGCAGTTCCTTCAAGAATGCGTCCCTCCTCAAGTTCATACAAACAAGCCACTTTTCCAGAAGGATTCACAAGTCGCTTGATAAATTGAAGCTTCTGACATTTCTGTGTTGGAATGCAAGGGTAACTTTTTAGTAGGTCATCAACATCAGAATCATTTAGGTCGATGGCATTCAGAACAAGCACATTTCTGTTATGTGTGGCCACAGCACTCAAGTTCTCAAACACAATGCTGTAGAACTCAGGCCAGTTGATGGTTTTCTGTTTGATAATTTCCTCAAAGCCACACTTATTGAAACTGTCTCTAACCCATGTTGGAAGAGAAACAACACAGGAGTATGAAGGTCCAAAGCTCAAGAACATTTTCATAGCAATGTCTCCAACTGTTCGCCTCTTTTCAATTTCAGGATTTAGAAATCTCGCCTTCTCCATTGAACACCAATTGTTTCCATTGCTAAAAAGATCCAGAGATCTACCACTGGCATTCTGAGCAACTGCTGAGTAGAAAGATTCAACCAGGGGTAAAAATGCTTTGCTTACTCTCTCTGCGTTAGGCCAGAACGCATAGAAAGAATAGTTCTGGATATGTCCATTTTGAGACATTTTCTTCAGTTCAAGCAGTGTTGTGATGTAAGCAGAGGTTACAGCATCTCTAAGTAAAGCTTTTTTCCACACAGACTTCACTCCTTTTTCCCATAGACCTTTCCTATTTGATGTGACTGCAAAAGTCCCATTTATATGAACTGGAAGACCTGTCTTAATTGAGAGAGGAAGAAAACAAAAAGCCTGGCCAATAAGGCTGTCATCTGGGTACCATGTTTTAGTTTTTGCCTCTCTATGCAAAGGTACAGCTATACCTCCAATTGGAAATGAAAACACGTATTCTTGATCATTTCTTTTCTGGAACATATGCATTGAATCATGCATCCCAAAACACGAGTACAAAAGCCAGTACTGGGTGAGGGATCTCTCTGAGTGCTCTTGAACTATTTTAACAACGTGTGCATTGTTGACATCAATAATTTTGTGGCTTATGATATCGTTATTGATGGTAGTCCTCTTGATCTCTTGCAGAAATATGTCATTCGAGACAGCAAAGGAAGTCATGACTTCTCTGGATATTTTTAGGGGAGTGTGAATCTGATCATTCCTTGGGGGAGTTGATGCATTTTCAGGGACAATTTGAAGGGACAAACATTTAATTCTCTTCAGAAATAGTAGGTGTGTTTCTGAGTTGTCAGTCAAACTATTTGTAAAACTCCTAATTTGATTTTCATCATATACCTTTGAACTTATCTCTGACTTGTTAGCCTCCTCCAGAGAGCGAAATGGTAATTTAATCAAGGTGCCATTATAGGATTTCGTGCTGTTTTGCACGGACAGATCACAATCAAAAATTCCTTCATATGATTTAAACTGTCCAGGAAACCTTTTGTACAGCCGTTCCTGGAATGGGTCAAGTTTAATTCCAGGGTTTCCTTTGCTGAGTATGTGCTTTTCCAAATGGGTGACATTTGGATCAAGTATGAGAAGGGTGTTCCCACTCAAAATTGAGGGAATATCACTCACATGGTAAACAGCATTGAATCCAAGCCCAAACTTTCCAATAATCTCAATTTTGTTTTCCTTTGATGCTGATCCCACTTTCACAATGTTTTCCCAGTCTTCTTGTGAAAAGAGCGCATTGTTGAAGATCCAAAGGCATGGTCCATTGCAGAGGGCCATTCCATCATCAATGAGGGTTTCGGGGGGGTCTCTGTGTTTTCGGAAGTCAAGAAGGAATTTACATGTGCTTGCCCCAGCATCCTCAGCATTTTGTAGGAGTTCTTTGAAAATGTCACCTTCTTCATCATATTCTTTAAGAATGTTCTTAATTCTTTGAGTAATTGGTTCAGATTGCCCACATTGTTCTATACCAAAGGTGGCTTGCTCTGCTTGTATGAACTGTGGTTTTAAGATCCGAGTACTTAAGAATGGGACTTTCAACCATCTTGCAGTGAGGGGTAGAACTTCCTCATGAATGACATAGAACTCCTCATTGTCCTGTCTCAGGTCATCTAGTCCTTCAGCACTGATGTCACAGAAGACTGTTTTAGACAAAGATTGCAGATTAAAGTTTTGGTTTTGTGCCATGACAGGCACAGGTGTGCTGTCTTTTAAATGCTTCTCATTCTTTCGCATCCAGTCAAGAATTGCAATTGTCACTTTGAGTTCTGTTAAGTCTCCATGAGAAGGACACCTGCATTCAATTCTATGTTTTATGTCATGTAGTATGTCTTCAATTTCCTCATCAGACAGTGTTTTCTTCACACCAAATTGCTTAAGCAGGTTTTCATACTGCAAAAACTCTTCAGGCACTTTCTTGATGTAAGGGTTTAGATCCAGTTCAGGTGGATAGGCTAAAACTATATCTTCTGAACAGACAAACTCACTTTTATTCCAGATCCAGGGGATGTGTCTTGTGTCCAATAAATCTCTGAAATTTCTCATGTTGTCCTGCATGAATTTATAGATACTATGTAGCTCAGCTTTAAATTGAAAATGTAAATTTGGGTCAACCATTGATCTCAGTGCAGAGAGGTTCTCCAAGACCTTTTCAGCAGGAGGTGGATCATTAAGTCCAAGACTGTTGCAGACATGTCCTGATAGCTCAGCGGTAAGGGGCATTACATATCCAACAATTGCAGAATACTTTAAATTTCTAACTTCGGCTGGCTTGTAGAAGCCTGTAGAAATCTCTCTTCCATTCAAGAACTTTGGAGTTTCGCAGGGCACCCACTTCCTTTGCATCAACTCTCCTACCTGCGTCTTGCTGAATTCATTCTCATTCAGTACTTGAACAATAGCATTTGCTTTTTTGAATGCTTTACCTGGTGAGTGAACACAAAGCACTTCAATATCATTTATAACTTGGAGTATATTTGCTGTTGATATTTCTTTTTGGTTTGTATTTAAGCCAAGACATTGCAAACTTTGGAGCATTTCTTGGGTCTGTGTGTAAATAGGTGGGGGAAAGAAATCTGTTTCAAAAAGGTCCTGGAATGTCTTGTTTCTTGGATCAAAAAGATCTGAGGCTTGTTTGCGTTCTCCATGAGTCATCTTAATAAAATTGAGGCATTTTGTTTTTGTGAGAAGCTGTTCACTTTGTGAGAGCAGAATGCTACCATTATTTAGTATCCAGGTCATTATTTTCTGTTCCTCAGCATTTTGGAAAAAGCCTGTCTTAATACAGTCAACCAAATGAACAGCCATTTGAGCTGCATCCAAGAGGTCAATTTTTAGAAGAGTCAAAAGTCTGCGATCAGCTTCATTTGCACACTGTACAATGGTGTCAGGAATTGGCAGATCAGTTGGAATGGCTGGATTTGTGTTTGAAACAACTGCTTGCTTTGATTCAACTGCAACATATATCCCTGACATTAATCTAAAGATAGGCAACATGGAAAGTAGGTCCAGTTCAGCAAATGAGAGACAATGTGAAGAGAAAGAAGAATCCAAAGAAGAGAGGTACACTTTTAGCTCCTCTTTTTCTTGTGATGAAGCAGAGGCAATGCCTTTGATGACCTGGTCTCTGTTTGAATGTAAAAAGACTTGTAGAACATTTCTTGGTGAAGGTGGAAGAACATAAATCTCAATGTCATGATGTCTAAGACACTCATCTCTTTTGATGACTGTACATCCCACCATTTTTAAAACGTTTTGAACATTATCTGACAAGTTAGACCCTGTGCTACTTTGAAAGATCAAAGTTGTTTTACTCTGCAACCTTGCTAACAATACAGAATTGTCTGAACTTTGCAGTGGCTCCAATGGTATTAAAGGCATGTCAGTAAAGCTGCTTAAGTCATTCCACTCAGTCCGTAGAAACTTCCAGAATTCAGCCAGCCAGCTCTTTGGTGGATAATGATCTTCTGTTGTTTTCCATGTCACGTGACCTTGGTTAACTTTCCAGTCCAAAGGTAAGTGCTTCTTCATGAGTGTAACAACATGTTGTGCATCCAAATGGATTAAGTTGTATATGCCTGAAACACATCCACAACATATTAATTTCATATTATTATTCACATTCCTGATAAATTGTATGAAAATTTCCTACTTACCCTTTGTTGCTAGTTTCCTTAATTGCAAAGTGCAAGCAGGGCTCAGATCGTTGGGTAAAAACTTTTGTTTACAAAATGGCAGCAATGTTCTAAATAAAGCAAAAAACAAAATAGAATATTTCTTCTTAGACAGCACAATGAATTCAAACAGGAAAGAGACTGTATGAAACCTTACCTCGGAAACTTCTCGTTGTCAATCAAAACAGTGTTCTGCACTCCATTGGCAAATGAAGTGAAGGTTCCATCACTGAGAGGCAGAAGAGTCAGTCCGTGTAGCTCCGTGTACTTCTCATCACTGAGAGCATATTCAAGAAGAGTGTATTTGTCATCTTTACTGAGATTTTCAGGCTCACTTCTGTGAAGGACATATCTAACATAAGATGGAGTCACCCATGTCAAGGTATCACTTCCAGGGAAGATCTCTTGAACATCTTTCAGAACATGTTCTGGGACTGTGATCAGGTTCTCTCCTTCAGCAAGTAGTAATCTTGACACGGCACACATTGTGTTACTTTGTATATTGTTTACTGGAAAAACTGCATCTGAGGCAGACACCCAGATTTGCTTCTCTTCAGTAAGGTGAAAGATTTTGTGTTCAAACAGAGCTCCCAGAGTACATGTTGCAACTTCATGCCATCTTTCTTTATGTACAGTCTTCGATAGGTCAGGCCAAAGATTGTACACAGTGGGGGAAGGCAGGGCTGAGTTCTCTGATAACCGAATGGCATCAAGGATCATCATTGGATATACGCGAGGAAGAATCTCTTTTGTGAGCAGCTCATTCCACATCGCAGACTCATCATTCTTCTGATCCTCTTCTTGCCACTTGATGAATCTCCGATTGTCTGTCAAGCCAAAGCAAGCATTGATGTGAATAGGAAGTCCAGTTTTGTTTGGTTCATTATTTGGAAGTGGCAGAAAGCAGCTTAGTCGTCCATTGCAAAGTGATCTGTCTTCATCTAATCGAAATGCTGCGTCTACTTGAGGGTGGAAGCTCAGTTTATTAGTTAGAGAGTCAATCTCTTGGATATATCCCTGTTTCAGAAGGTTAGTTGTTACAAGCCACTGGGACTTTGTTTCTTTTGTTTGGTGGGAAATCTGTGATACTGTTTTAAAACATGTTTTTCTGTCAAACATTTCCTGCTTGATATGAGATAGGTCAGTAATGCAGTCATTTGACAATGACACTTTTAACCTATTGTTGCAGACGCCATTGGTGTCAATGTGCAGTAAAGTAATGGATGACACATTTCTCAGGAAAAGAAGGCTGATGTCTGCATCAGCAATGAAACTGTCATATAGCTGGGTAACTTTTGTGGAGTCATATAGGTTATCTGAGATTTCAGAAGCCTTGTTACGCAGAGGGAAGCGGAAGAGTGTTCCTTTGAAGTATTGCCTCTCGCTGATGACCTTCTCCCAAGTACAACTGTTGACTTGACTGACAATGTTTTGAAATGGCTGAAACTGATCTCTCAAGTTCAAAAGACTCTCTCTGTCCTCTTCATCGTTCAAAGACCATCGATAGCCTTCTTCGTCCTCTTCAAACATCTTCTTTTGTGGGTCGAATATAGCTAGGTATTTAGAACTGAAGACACATGGTAAGTCTGTAAAAAACAATCATATTTTTTAAACTGTCAGCAAGTGCAAGGTTATATATATATAGCGTCTTCTTGTACATTTTTATTGTACCTCTGTGGGAGAATTACAGTGCCACATACTGGTCTGGTATTTATACCACATTATTTTTAATCAGTATCAGTGGTTTCATGTGTATGAAGATATTTCTTGAGATGACACTGTGTTTACTGAAAAACAAGGGGAAAAAATTTTGGATAGGGAAAGCTCTGGCTTCGTGTGGATGTGGCCTGAATTTTGATATAACACTATAATTAGGAATGCACCGATTGAAAATAATAATGATTTATTGTGTTAACCATTATGAACCTGCTTCACGTATCAATTAATTAATTCATTAACAACAAGGCTAATTAACCCAAAAAGTCACCAAAAACATTTGCAGAATCCTAGGCGTATGTGACTTTCTTTTATCAGACAGATTCAATCTGTTTTACTAAAAATTGTCAAGCCCCTGCCAAGCCTTCCATTGGGGATAAACGGGTGATTGCTGTGTACACTTCGGAAGATGTTAAATAAAGTGCACGCATCCATAATAAAATATCCCGCATGTGGCTCCGTGGGGTGAAAAAGGACCCCTTTTGCAAGTCCATGTATTTAAAAAAAATGTATCCATATTTTAAATGTAATAAACACTTTTTTCTCACTTCCCCTGACTGTGGCATGCGGGAGCAGTTCTGGTGGATTACCTAAGACGTAGGCATTTCATAATTAGTGACGAGCGTAGGGAGGGAACCAAACACTGGCCATGAATTAGAAGCACAGAAATTCCCTCTTATTCCCATGGAAAGGCTTGGTGAGGCCAATACAATTTTTAATATAACTTAGATTTAATTTGTCTAAAAGAAGAAAGTCACATTCACCTATGATGCTTCGAGGTTGATTAAAAGACAAATAAAAAAAAAACCCATATTGCAACGATGACACTACATAAATCAATGACCAATATTGTAGGATTTTAAATCAACAGCCACTAGAATATCCAAAACATTGAATGAGCCAATCTGGTAATGTAGCATGTATTACTATACCTGTAATATGATAAACAGAGTTAAAACCGATCCCAAATCTCCCAACTTTTGTTGGGTCATCCTGCTTGATGCTTCTGCCAACTCTCTGAATACCCTCCCAGTCCTCATCTGTAAAGGCTGCATCATTGAAAGCATAGAGAGCAGGTCCTGCCAGATCAAAGAAAAACAAAATGATCCCATATTTAAACTCTACTGGAACAACTACCATCAATAAGCAGAAAAATATGAGTTTATGGAGAGAAAGCTCTTAATAGTGATGTGTTACTGTATAAAATAACTCATTCCCATTTATAAAACAGAAGATAAGCTGAAAAACACCTGAACAGCTTGAGGCACACCTGAAAGGTTATGACGAGAAATGATGACAAAAATACCTTGATATTTTCCAAGCTCTTCAGTCCACAGGCTATGAGTGCCATAATGTCTCTCATCATGAATAAACACCACAGTTGAAGCTCCTGCATCATCTGCATTCTGTATCAGCTCCTGATATTTTATAGAAAATGAATATCACTTGATACAATGATATTTTGACAATTAATATGTATATGCAATATGTGAAGTTGTTTTTTACCTACCTTTAATATTTGTCCCCCGTCTGGATACCTTCTCAAAATTTCCTTCAAGTAATCAATGAATGGTGGCGATGTAGCACCAAATTGATTTCTGCATTGAACAAAGTAAGGTTTATCACAAATTGTACAAAATATGCATAAAGATAAAACATAAAATTAACTTAAGTAATGCTAGAAGTGTTAGTATATTTGTGATTATTTGTAAAATATCCCAGATACTACACATCTATCTGCAAAATTTCTGTTAAAGATGTCTTCATCTGGCAAGCATCTGCTGTGTACAAACACCTTTTAAGTTGTCAGTTTTACATTCATTGTGAATCATAGACATATTAAAGGCATTTCCTGATGTCAATTTGATGTCCAATAGGATACGTCCTAAAGACATATTGCTAATGAGCAAACACTCAAAGTCAAGATCAAGGTTTATTAAGATCCCTTGCAGGATATTGGAATGCAGTGAAAACAGAAAAACGGACATGTACATCACATTTATGTAAACACATATATTTCAAATAGATGTCTCTAGGATTACGTTATGGTTGACCCACTGATGGCAGATATTCAGACTAGGTCTTTCAATGTTCATTTTGGAGTAAACTTTTAACAATGCTTGGCTGGTGCTTTGAACTGAGTGAGGTGGGAATTGCTCATTTTAAATATACTCATACTTGACTTTGGTCATCCTTCACATGGGGGTAAGTGATGAAGTGGTGGAGTAACCCTTTAAATACAGTAGTTGTTTAGAAGCTCCTCATCACCTGTACAATTTCTGTGCTCAGTTGACTAGTGCCTGGTGCTGAGGCGAAGATGGAAAGTGCATGTAAAAAGTTTCCCTTTTTATGGGGGTGTAAAAACGTTTAGCATCTAAATAATCTAAATTCTTCAAAAAGGCAGTGGTTGTTAATGGAGAACCTTTTTACTATTTACCAAGCAAAGAATGATAGAGAACTTTGCTGTGAGTATATAGGTGTCACGCCAGCACAGTCCACATATCTGAGATCAGCCGGTATCGAGCGCGCTCCCTCCCCTGAATACTAATGAGGCACACCTGCATCATTACCTGCAGCAGTTAAAAGAGACGCTCACCAGTCAATCTATGTCTGAGCTCAAGGGTAACAATGTACTAACCTGGTTGTTCCTACAGTATGCCTACCTGTTCAAAGATCCGCGGTGGTAATCGCAACCAACCTTAGAAGCTAAACAAGTGACACACCGAACTTCCCTGAAAGAATTACCAGGTTTCCTCACCTGAGTTCACGTATGTCTGCATATCCTCACGAAGCGCTCTAATCCAGCACCTGATGTAAGAATCACCCGTGCACACTCACCTACTTGATCCTGCGCTGTTCTGGCTTGAGAATCCGGGAGCTGGCCTTCAATTTTTTTATGCCTCTGATATTTACCTGCATACTTACCTCTGTAAACCTACCTCTCCCACTGAATCATCCTTACTAACCTTTTAGGAGGCTCACATTTAGTAGCGATACGGAGATTTTTTTTTTGTTACATTTTTTGAAATCCCTTGTGCTATATGCCTGAGAGTTATGTTTGAGCCTGTTTTCTGTTATCTGAATAAATCTTGTGAATTGGATTAATGTCTCTGAGTGCTTCAACATGTTACAATAGTGGCATTTATACATCATAGAATACAATTATTGTCACAGCCAGGCCAGGCTCTACCCCCTCACAATCCCAGTGCACACCCTCACCTGAGTACTAATCACTGCCACACCTGCCCGTCATTCCCCTTCTGATCACCAGGCCCTTAAAGCACCAGTTCACTCTGCACTCAGCGTCCGGCCTCGTCAACGACCAGAAGGACCAAGCTCTCCCTTGCTCTATCTCAACTTACCTGAATTACTTACCTGTTCTAAAATCATATTCTCCGGTTCCCTGTGCCTCCTGTGTTTCCTGGTGTTCCTGTATCATCATTGTCAAGGTCTGTCATCTGTTTTGAGTGCTGCAACGTGTCTCCTTTGTCCTTGCAACATATAGACTCTCTTACTTCCCCAGTCACCACTTCAAGACCGATCTTCACTCCCTGACCCACCTGGATTCCCTCTGCCATCTTCCGTCTTATCCCTGTGCACAAAACCTTTAAAAAAAATCATTATTTATCTTGACTTAACTGTGTTCCGTCCTTTCTGTGACAGAAGGCCCGACCAATACATCTACCGGAGGATGAGCAGTCACAATCCGTTTCAGACACTTGTGGATTCCCCACCAGTGCCACCACCAATGCCAACAACCAGCACTTTCTGACAACACCAGCTCTTCTTCGCCGGACATGCCATCAACCTCAACAAGGGTGAGCCAGTGCCCCACGGAAAGGTATATCCTCTGTCACTCCCGGAGCAGAAGGCCATGGAGGAGTAAGTAGAAGAGGCCCTCTACCAAGGATACATCTGCCAATCTACGCCCCCTGCCGCTTCGAGCTGCTTCTTCATGGCCAAAAAGGATGGTGGCTTGCGGCCTTGTATCGATTACAGAGCCCTAAACAATATCATGATCAAGTATCGATATCCTCTTCACCATGTCTTATCGGCACTTGTGCATCTCCATGGAGCAGTATGTGTTAAAAATGACCAATTATAAGAGCGGAGAGATCTGACATTTGATCCCCGCCTCCGAAGTCTTAAAAGTCTATTTGATGAGCGAGCAGGGGTTGAGCAGTTGATAGAGCTTAGAAGGTTGAGCGCTGCTTAGCGTCATTCTCGCGAGAGCACACTTTTGAACTTGCATAGTGTTCTGTGCTCTTGTGGTGCAGAAATGCTCCCTCACGAGAATGGTTTTCCACATGCAGATACTGTTCATCTTGTTTTTATGTGCGCTAAATTAAACTATTTAAACGCCATAGTCACAGGTATGATATATAATAGACAGTTTTACTATAATAAACTGCTTAGGGGCACAGATTACCCCCAACCCTTGCAATGTCAAGTCCATGCCATTTATCAGCTGGCAAACTCCTGCCCCTGCCAGTTCCGAATCGCCCCTGGTCCCTAGGAGTGACCTTTATGACGGACTTGCCATCCTCAGGGGGTAACAAAACTGTATCCTTGTTGTTATAGAGATTCTTTAAATTCTGCCTACTTCTGCCTTTGTCAGGTTTTCTGAGCACCACGGAAGCCGCTGAACTCCTACTTAATCATGTTTTTCAATTTTACCGTCTTCCAGAGGATATTGTTTCAGGCCATCTTTTCATGTTTCCCTCCTCAAACCCTATACCTCAGTGAAGTTGGTTTTTTAGATATAAAATATTTGTTTAAAGGTCATTCTCAGGTAAAAAAAAAAAAAGTGACACTTAATTTCCAATTTATTCATTTATTTATTTTATTTCAACATCACATTAAATAAAATTAAATCGGAAGAAAAAGCGTTATCTCTCAAACATGCATATCTTAAAAGGGTCATCCAGTGCTACATGCACTTTTTCAAGCTGTTTGGACTGAAATGTGTGTTGGAAGTGTGTGTACACAACCACCCTACAATGATAAGGATCCACCAGTAGTTTTCTTTTGATTTAATAAAAATAAGTTGCCCCTTCTGAAATCAAGCCATTCTCAAATGCATGT
>JAUMHG010000047.1:1753246-1765973 GCA_032359395.1 Enteromius anoplus | reverse complement strand
TCTGACATCATGAGTAGTGCACAGGTGTACCTTATACTGCCCACAATAAAAGGCCACCCTGGAATGTGCAGTTTTTTTGCTTTATTGGGGGTCTGGGGACTCCGGTCAGTATCTGGTGTGACCACCATTTGCCTCATGCAGTGCAACACATCTTCTTCGCGTAGAGTTCGCGTAGACAGCAACTGAAATGATCCTACATCCAGGATGTTAATTTGTGTCTTACAGGTGTGGAACAACATGAGAGTGAGTAATTAATGACTCAATTTTCATTTTAGGGTGAACTAATGCTTTAATAAGCCTACTCTAATAAGAATTAGACCTTCAAATAAACCGAGATTGGGCATCCTTAGACATTATGACTTTGAATAGAATCAGTCATTGCCAATTTTTGTAATCCCTCAAGGCCTCTTTACAACCTCAAGCTGGGATAAAATGAACACATTTACTGAAATGAGAGAGCCACATGAAAGAACTTGGAAAGGCAGGAGTGCTTTTAATAAAATACTATAAAAAGGTCACAGCTACAGTCTTGAAATCCCCTAGAGTCTCCCATCATTGTTCCTAAGGCTTCATAATAACAGGGACTTAGAAAGCAGCATTGTCTCCTGTCTGGTGTCTACAGGCAATAATTTCTCTTACAAATCCCAGCATAAATTACAAAGAGATAAAGTAATTTTTTTCTGTATCCCAGACAACCATGCTTATCTCAGGCTCAAGACGGCAAACCTACAGTACGTTTTGCATACGCATATTGGACACGAAATACAAACACCAAAGGTGAACAGGTTTTATTTAATCATTAAAGCATTTAAATGTGCCAGGTTGACATTACATCAGTTAGCCCCTTAGCAATGCAATGTTCCCTCTGGGGTACAAATCCCATTCAAAAAGAGATCTTAAAGGGGTCATCCGGTGCTACATGTACTTTTACAAGCTGTTTGGACTGAAATGTGTGTTGGGAGTGTGTGTACACAACCACCCTACAATGATAAAGATTCACCAGCAGTTTTCTTTTAATGTAATAAAAATAAGTTGCCCCTTCTGAAATCAAGCCATTCTCAAATGCATGTCGCTGTGGCGTAACACCGACAGAGGCCACACCCACAATAGTTGATTGACAGCAGCGTGTCACACAGACTGAACTGGTGTCTTTCCTCAGACCCGCCCTGAGTGAGCCGTCGTCAGAGACGCAGAGACAAGCAAGTCTCCTAAGAGATTGAGGTGTTTGTTGTTGAATGTATTAATGAAAGTAGCAGTAGTCATTTACTCCCGACATCTGAGAGTCTGAAGACGCGGAGGATTAACGTTACATTTAGTTCTGAAGGAAAATGCGCCCTTAATCAACCGGAATGCGTTTATGTTCGAGTGAATCATTCATGATCCAGCCTCACCTGCAGAAGCAGTGAGTATAATGTCTTTTAATGAATCTTTGCAAATCTCCTTTCCTAATAATGTTCTAATTAGCAAGTTTCACTATGAATACGGCTAAAAAATATCCTCCGAGAGTGGCTCGGAAAAGGGGGCGGAGTCAGCGGAGCTCGTGAAGATTTAAAGGGGAAGTACACAGAACAGAGTGATTTCTAAAGAGCTGGTTTTGACAGGGGAAAATTAGCGTAAAAACACATATTTACCTTTTTTTTTTTTTAGTATTTGCTCATTTACTCAACTGCCTAATACAACTATTTAAGTTCTGAAAACTCAAAAAAGCTTCAAAGTGTGCATCAGCTCCTACCTACAATCCAGAGCAGTCAGGTTATGGAAGTGTACTTTCCATTACATTATATCCTTAGAGAAACTGATTTAACAAATTATGCTTTCAAGACAAATTTACTACCAAACACTGTTGTTAAGTTGTTAAGAAACAGTATTCTAAAAAAAAGCAATTGTCAGTGCAATTTTTTTATTTAATTGCAAGTTCAATTACTTTTGCTGGAGAATTATATTACTCATAATCCAAAAGGAAAATCAACCAATGACAAAAGTTGCTGTTGCCACTGTCCACCTACTTCCAAGAAGTATCCCTAGACTCTCAAAACTAGTTTTAAGCTTATTGCTAATGTTATTTATTTATTTATTAATTTCATCAGCTTAAAATATATTTTTAAAACAATGGATACAAACTTAAAAGCAATAAAGAATTAACTAATAAACTAATTTAAGGAGACTGTTGTGCCTTTAGCCTACAATTATAATGTCAAGTCATTAAAAATGGAGAATAATTATATCTCGTAATGGCACTGCATATTTTAACTAAAGGCTATAACTCAGAGGCTCACCATGCTGTCTATTTTTTTTTTTAAAACAACCTCATAATCATGTCACTGCTAATGGAGTCATCAAGACCCATAATTGTAGTCACAAACTTGCATGAAAGGGAACTAAAGAGAGAATGACATGTGACTCACCTGTGGGTGTAACAACCACCTTTCCCATTTCCTCAGACTTCTCCAGAATCTTACGCCAGTTTCCTTCTTCACCCTGTCTAACCCACTCCTGGGCCGTACACACATACTCCCCTTGATCGGAAGGCTTTGCTCTTTTCAGGACCAGTCCATAAAAACCACCTCCACGAAGGTCCAACAGAAGTCCACCATCTGTGTAGCGCTGAGTGTAGTTGCGTCCTACTTTGATCTTATCATCCGGCCCAAACGTCAAGATTTCCTCCACCGGGCTGCTCCCTTTCCTGATAGACCAGGTCACGGAGAGGAATGTGTGCTCTGTGAAGCCCCGAGTCGTGTTGCACTGGAGTTGAACTGATTCTCCCTCAGACACCGCTGACTTGGGAATGGCTGGAGCCACCTTCAGACTGTCCCCGATCACTAGACATAAAAAAACAACACTTTGAAGCAGGCAGAGGAAGAGCTGTGCTCTGAAAGCACGTCCTGATTTTGCCAAGTGTGATGTGTCCCTAGGTCAACATATTAATGCAACATAACATTTTAATGCAAAAATATAGTCTTGACCAGATCTCTACACCTAAACCTAACCTTACCCATGAGTAACGCCTAAAATCAGAGGAAATGATAGATGACTGACATTGATGTACAAGTACCAAACACTGATTGTAAGCCTAAACTTCACCAAAACTTTCAAATCTGATTGGTTATTATCACTCTCATTTCCTCACATGCATTTGTTACAGAAAAAAAAACAAGTGTGGTTACTAATATATCACAGCATTCAGCTAAAAGAGCCACTAAGAGTTGGTTTGCCTTTGACCCTTGACACACTCTGTGTCCGTCAGTGTCATAGTAAATTGAAGCAAGCACTAGTTTTAGGGAAATTCCTAATGGTGACTGCTTCCTTAAAGGTCCTCTCTGACCTGACACTAAACAATTCCCAGAGAGGAAACAAATCTAGAAATGAAAGAAAAAGCTTACACGGATATGAACGTTATCTCATTTACTGACCCAGAGAATCTACAAATAAAGCTGGATCAGTCGAATCTAATCTTACGCAGTCAGATGTAACACTTCAGTAAATATTTTGATCTATTCATTACACAACCTCATTTTTTATGCTCTCTGCTTTGATTGTGCTATTATTATTTCGGTGTTTTTGGTGCGGATGAGTTAATTTTGTCCATTACCAAAAGAGGAGAGGAGTGATAAAATCAGACTGCTGTCTTTAAAAAAAAAAAAGCTTCAGAGCTCCGTTAAGCTCCACAGGCTTTTACTCTAGCTGACAGAACAAAGAATAAGTCTTTGTATTTTTGCCTTCAAGCCATGCAGTGCATCATGTTCCATTTAAACTTTCAGTGCAACCTTGTTATAAACCTATCGTATCTGAAAAAAACCATCTGATACATCAACAGGATTTAGCTGAACTATTGTGCACAACCTTTTACATGTCATCTGTTTGATAGTTTATACGTTTGAAAGTAAAAGGCCTTTCAGTATAATTGTAAAAATATCATAGTCCATGAAAATCTTTACTAATTTTGATCATCTAAACGCAAGAATAAATACTATATTTAGTAATATTTCAAGAGTACCCTTTACTGGACTGAAGCAACTTGTGTTTATCTGATTATCCATAAATATGTATTGAAATATCACATCAATAATATGTTTTTCCCTTCGCTTTGAGCATAAAACTAAGCATTTAAATATCATCACACGATATTTAATGATCTCATTAAATTAAAAGCTGATTAATATAAAAAATTACTTTTAATTTTGGTCGTGTACATATCAACAACTGCATCAAAGTGGAAACTGGCTCAGCGTGGGACTCTAAGTACAATTTAGGAGATTTTTTTTCCTTCCTGATTTCTATATTCTCCTACAACAAGAGCTATAAAACAGTGATGCATCATGTAACATTTAGACTTTAGTTTTTGATATTTTCCAAAGATTACATTTTTTTTAAATGATTTTATATGTCAGGCTTTGCATGGTAAAGAAGTTGAAGGGTAGGAGTAGCCTGCCTTTTATTATCATCAACTCGGTTCGCTTTTGTTTCTATTAGGTAGTTAAAACCAGCCTGCTTTATTTTAATTTGCACTTGATAAGTTTTAAG
Source organism: Enteromius anoplus (assembly GCA_032359395.1). Classification (NCBI taxonomy): domain Eukaryota; kingdom Metazoa; phylum Chordata; class Actinopteri; order Cypriniformes; family Cyprinidae; genus Enteromius; species Enteromius anoplus. The sequence goes on along the minus strand of JAUMHG010000047.1, from coordinate 1,761,452 downwards.
AATTAAATAAGAATTGAGATTTAGTTGTTCCAATTGGTTGACCAACAAGGACATTAAGTGCCAAAGCAGATTTATATATAGAGCACAGGACATTTCTGGCTGATGCCCAAACTCCAAAAATCCACCATAGTTTTATAATTTATACCATATTTGTCTAGTTTTAAGGCAATAATGTACTTGTTTAGATTTAAAATTTGTAGTTTGTTAATAAAGCTTACATCTAATGGAAAATTTGCTTTGAGGTTATCAGAAATGTAGTCTCAGCCTCAGACGTCACGCCCACGGAGCGTTGGCTGAACGTCTGATGCATATGGTACACTTTTCTGGAAACACTTCAGCAGTTGTCGAAGTCGACATCTGATTGGTTGATATTGAGCGGATTTCCGGGGGATGCGAGTGTCGCGTTTATTTTCGGTCCGTCGGGAAACAAAGCGCAGACGTTTAATTGCGGAAAAAAACCCTGTCGTGTTTACATGTGTTACAATAAGCATTTATTACGATCAGTTAAACGTTGGATTCTCAAAAGTATGCGATCCAATTTTACTAGTTGCGTGTCTCCTCCTATCTATTACGGAAGATCAAGTGAAGTACCTAACTGAGAAGGTAATATCAGCCGCGTTTGCTGGCAAACATGAAACAACAGACGCTGACATCTCAGCTGGCTGCTGAAAATCCATCAGTCTGAAAGTCTGGCTACGCGAGACTATCAGAAATGTGAGCTCCACACCTACCGAGAGTAGCCTCACCTTGGCTAGATGGTCTGGAACTCACTGCTGATTTGAAAGTCTCTATTAACTTGAGACATGAGATCTTGTGGGTGGTCTTTGGTATCATTAATCTAATTGTTCCAGAGAAAAATAGTTTTGGCTGAGGGCAAAATCTCATCACATTGTATGTTATGTGTCTTCAATGCTGTATATCGTAGCGCTGCCTTTGTACTTTTGACTGAATTGCAATTGCCTAGCAAGAGACTGTTTTACGAGTCAGCAGTAAAGACTTTTATACTGAAAGAGACTGGAATAGAAGTCATTTTATAACGGCTTGTAGGATGCAGACAACAAATGCACTAAGCAGCGCTGTCATCGGAAATCTCCCTTGGAAGAAGGGATATTACAACAGCCAGCCTATTGCTTTCCTCAGTGGACATTCAAACTAATGTTTTATTGAGAATATGAGACTGAGCTGAGGAACGAATGCTGCTCACACTCGCTCATTCAATCTGTCCCTCGTAACACTCCACATAACACAGCTTTAAAAACAGTAATACAGCAAGCTTTTAATGAAGAAACTCAATGTTCCTTCGTTAGTAAGTGATGGTTTTGAATTAGTAACGGAGGCTTGAATGGAAAGAAGGAAGTAGTTTTGCCCAAAAGAGGGGTTTTAAGGACACTTCATTGTTGTTTCTAATATATTTACACACTCATGCCGTAGAACTGTTGTATAAACACAATATCAGGCTTGTAGACATGAGATATTATCAACAGCCGAATCACAGCTGTGCCAATGTACAGTAAAACAATACTCGTATAAGTGTACGAGTGTGATATTGCTTGTTTAAAATACAATAAAACACTATCAACAGTGAACAAACCCTTGTGATACTCAATATTTACCCAATGTTGGAAATGGCATATTTACTAACCAATAATCTTTCAATGCCAAAATATCACTCAATATATCAAAAATCCATCACTTACATCATCTTTTTGAACTCACTGTCCCAATTTAAATAAATAAATACCAAATGAAGTGTAATATGAATAAATAAACCTGTTTTTGGGGTGAACATTAGTACATTAGAGTAGTAATATCTACCCTTAAATTACCCTTTGAGGGTGCTACCCCAAAATGTACAGGTTTTGCACATTGTATTTCTGAGAGTGAAGTAATAATCTTTAAAAAGTAAAAGTCTTTACAGGCTTGACCCACCTTTGAGCTCCACATCGGCGTGGTAGTTTCCGCTGATGACCGAATCAGTGCTCAGGGTACTGCAGCGATACAAGCCACTGTCTGTTGCTCTGACCTTCTTGAATTTGAGTTCAATAGAGTCACCTCCCAGCTTATTATAACTGATGTCACCACTGTTAACCCGGTCCCTCACTGAAGAGTCTGTAAAAATACTTTCAAAGGTGGAGACGAGTGAGAGCAATCTGTCTCCGGCAAGGACCAAAGACCACTCAAAATCCTGATCTCGGGGTCCCTCGTAGTCGTATACATCACAGCGAATGGAGACAGTTTGTCCCTCCACACGGACTAGAGGACCGTCCTGAACCTTCACCACACGGGCCTCACAGAACCACACTGAGAAAAGAAGAAGAGATTTCTCAGGTAAACAGTATGTGTGAGACACATTAATGGATTACTGGGAAAAAGTCAGTATCAGTCATCTTGAGTGCAGAATGAGTCATCAATTTTTTTTTTCCCCTGCGGCGAAATACACGTTTGTTGTTTACAGTCTATCTGTTAAAAGTTTTGCTAGAACCTGCACTAGCACAAAGATGACCTCAAAGAGTTGTGTCTATTTATAAAAATGTTAATTGTAAATAACTATATTAGGTCATGGATGAGTTCAAAGCACCGGAATGAAAACACGCCATCTCGTCTAAAAGTGAATATTAACATTTTTTGGGGTTGGGAATTAAGTGCTCTGAGACAAATGATATCAGCATGGCAGCTAAAGAGAGAAATTCACTAGCATGGAACAAGCCAAAGAATGAGCTGGAACATTACACAAGAGAAAACAAGCTGAAAAGAAGAGCACAGGGACATTAACCAAAACTGAGAGGGGACATGTAAAAACTTGCCTCTTCATGAGGGATTGGTTGTTCTCGTAGAGCGTAAGACTTAATTTAAGCAACAGAAGACAAACATAGTAGAAACCAGCAAAATATATTGTAAAAAAACAAAAAAAAACTTCTGTGTTAGGGTCATGAAATTGAGGTCAAAAGCTTTAGTATTAAAACAGGACACTGTGGAAGCTGGTAAGTGAGAACAGATCGGAGCCGATTACATGAATAATAATGAACAGGAACATACGGAAACACATGAAAGAAAAAAAAAGAAATACGAAACAGCAGCTCTAAAGATGTGCACTGATATGATGGAAAAAATAAATTAGGTGAATTATCTTGTACAAGGCAGACAACGCTTCTCCTATCTTTAGTTTCAAATTCGGCTTTGATGTAAATGTTTGTCACATGGCAGCATGAAAACTGACATTTATTTTGATACTTTATAAACTATTTTGGCACTAGGCACCCAGAGTCCTAAAGCAGAACCACATAAGAACCACTAATATAGGTAAACATGATTCTTGAAAAACAGGTTTTACGCTAACTGTTGGGAGTAAACATATTTTACCCCCGGACTAGTCCCTGGATCACTTCACAGACCTAAATTAGAAGCACTGGTGGTTGGCATGTAGGCTATTAGAGAGCTGGAGCATTCACACTGTACATACAGTAACTTAGCTCTGAAGGTCGGGGTTTGGGATATACTGTGTGAGGTGGGGGGCACAACTAAAACAACTTTTTTTTACTAAATTAAACTTATAGACCAATGTATTATTGTTGATTAACAGTAAATGGCTTATATAAACTAAAAAAGGAAAAAACAGTAAACACCTCTCATCAGAAGAATTTGACTTAACATTGAGGTCAATATGAAGAACATCAGACAGAGTTATGTCCTAAAATAATATAATAATCAATCACATTACGAGTTTACAATAAAGTCCGTGTCTAGAACGCTTTTGTTAGTTGTACAAATTAAAAGCAAAAACAAACATACACTTTTCACCCGCGTTTTATAAACCAAGTCTGCTTGTTACATTAAAATAACGTTTCTTAATCAAGAACTAGACAACTTACCAAGAGCAATAATCAGAATCACAGGACGGACTCCCGTTCCTTTATCCATGTTGTTAAGGCGCGTGATTTTCCCACGGGATCGCCTTTGTTATTCAAACCAGGCAGAGAGTGTGAAATCCTCCTGTGAGAACGGTGAGCGAACGGGTCTCCCCTTTACTAAAGTTGAGTTAAGTTTGGCGAGAGTCGCGCTGTTTAGTCCTTTAGCGTTGTGAATGAATGCTGGTCCATCTGCGCATGCCGCATGATAAAACTCAGGACAGAGGGTTGGATCGGCATAGTCGTGTCCGGAAGTGGATGAGTGTGCGTGTGTGTGTGTGTGTTTGAGTAGTTTCCCTCTATTGGATAAGGGAGGGGACTCAGCCGTGCTGTTCGCCGCAGGTGAAGTACCGGCGCACCCGTTGCAGCGCAGCGCTGAGTCGTGACAGTGCAGGCAAAATACAGGCACTAATTATTTCCCAGAATAACTCAAAACGTCCAGAGAGACCCCCGAACCACCCACTTCTATCCTCACATGTTCCCAGAATGGAGCAGAATGAATCATTTATGACAAGAAATCGTCCTCATTAGCCTATGTGTCCTTTCATCTCTGAGAGAAAGTCATTGAATACCCGCTCTTTAAATTTGTTTGCACTGCATTTATACTGTACCTACACGAATTTTACATAAATAATGTGAAAATAAAATATAGCTTTTTTAAATCTAAGAATCAATTAAAAGTTTTAGGTTTTAGGGTTGTTTCTAAACAGAAAAGTAAGTTATGCTGTAAAAATGACTTTATAGGTCACTATCAAATGCACCAATCCAAAAACTGCACCATCACATTTCTTTCAAGATGCAATTTGGATAGTTCTCTAATCGTGCAGAACAGTCAGATTTTACACAAACTTGTACAGTTGCAGCTCTTGCGTGTTCAACTGTTGTTAAAGCAAAATATTTTACATTCCTAAGTTGATAGTCACCTTCAGGAACCTTCACTTTCCACCTGAACAGCATTTAAGAAACACCTGAAGACACACCTTTGTAAACTAAAATCATAAAGCATAAAAAAAATCTCACTTTTTCCCTCTATGCATTTAATTTCTGCCCTGTAACATCAGTACAGTTCTAGCTTGTTCTTGCAACTCAGCATTGCACTGTAAATACTGCATAATATAAGTAATATTGTATCAAAATAGAAAGGAATACACAATAGAAGCATTATCATGAGTGGTGGAGCTCATTGTAAATGCTTATGTACTGTATATACACTGTGTACACACAGACAGACAAACAAATTAAAACATTTACGTATATGAGTGTGTGCACAAACAAATACTTAAGATGTTCTATGGAGAGGTCAAAGGAGTGAGCATGGGTTAAGGCCCAGTGTAATTTTTAGGTCAGTGTACCTTTTGGTAAGCCACAGTGAGTAACACTTGTGTTCAAGTCGTTGTATGTGCTACTATTTTTACTTGTCGATGCAGAGCATATGGTTGTTGGCTCAGGACCTCAGTCATACTGCAGTGAGCTACTGCGACACACACACACATACGCATGCACAGCATGACCATAAAGCCAAAATTCGTTAAGGTACAATCACACTCCTTTTCACAGTTCTACAGACCTTCATTGAGAACAGCTCCTCCCAGTATTAATGCTTTCAGAACAAACGCGGCACACCCTTCAGACATGCCTACATAACAAAAGACCAGCTAGCTGGCTCTGTGCTGGTTTACAGCACAAGCTCAACCCAGATTACCATATGCAAACATGAATATTATATTGTGACAGTAACTAATGACTGTGGGCTGTCAATCAAAATTAAAATAATGTTCTCATCCGTACTGATTTTGATCTATTTAATAATCTCTCTCATTTAGGAAATTAAAGAAATTGTACTTATTTCAAGCATAAATAGCCCAATGAACTCCCTACATTAGTCATGACGTTCATGACTGAGTAGAGCAGCACAGAACAGAGTAGTAGAGTTTTGTTGATCTGTCTCATCTTGTAGAAATAAATATGATCAAAATATGTGGATGGATAAGCTTGCTCATATCTGCAGGCCAAATAACTTTGTTGTGACCTGTTGTTATTTCACAATGAAAGTGATATGATGTTATCAAGGAAAGGAGAGATATCCACCTTAATATCCACCTTGCACGCTTACATTTTGTGAATTAAACATAGATTGACCAAAAGCTCCCTCTAGTGCTGATGAGGTTTCTTGGAGAAGAATCTGTCTGGTGTTGTTGCTTATAAGCTCATAATAGTTAGTAGTTGAACTAGTAAAACTACTCTATAGCAGAAATTATTTTCTTAGTATTTATTTGAAAATGATTAAGTCAAGGTTTCCACAGAAAAACTAAGCAGTACAACTGTGTTCAACATTGCTAATAAGTAATAATAAACGATACATTGATAATAATAACAACAACACATTGATAATAGTAATAATAAATGCTTCTTTCTGCGATAGATGATCATATTAGAATAATTTCTGAAGGATCACACTGAGGAAAGAGGTAATGCTGAAAATTGAGTTTTGACATCACAGGAATAAATTATATATATATAAAAAATAAAAAGCTTTATTTTTAAAGAATGATAAACGCTGCTCAACAATCCATATATGGGCATTGTATGCTATTGAAAGGTGATTGCTTATTCTGTATATTCACCGGAGAAATCCCTCATTTCTACTTATTTAACTTTATGTTTAGTAAAGAAATCTTACTGATGTGAACGAGGTGGTTTATTATGTAACAGTTAATGTTACAATTGTTTACATGTAAATATATTTAGTTTATTCATTTTCTCTATTGTACTTATTGTTTAGACTATGTACATCTTTGAATATACATCTATAGTCCATTCCTTCACCTCCAATACAAAGTCAAATGTATCACTTGTCTCCTCATCATTTGTGCAGAGGGCTTTACTCAACCATTACCTGATCAAATCCTAACAATCCCAAAGTCTTTATAACAGACAGAATATACAAATGTATATACATTATTGTGTATACAATACAGACGGTTTCAACGATAACATAAACAAACATTACTGCGCATGCATGCTTTTGTGGCGCTAACTTAACTTCGGGTAGACATCACAATAGAATCAATAACAGCTAAGCTAAGTCCTTCTAGAGTAGACAATTTTTTTGATAAGTGTGGTGGCTTCTGCCATTGCTCTGAGGAACTACACACAGAGTCTCGTGTTTTTGATGCCATAAGAATGGACTTACAAAGAGAATAAGGCTGAGAAGCCTCTGCAGAGAAATTACTGTTTTTAGCAGTGTCTTTTATACAGTTTTCAAGGTGTGTTCTACACATCTACTACAAACTTATTAAGGGTTCACAAAGCATTCATGAAGTCTTAATTTTATGTTCAGTATATGTTGGGGTCCCTTCATATATATTTAGCATGAAGCCAAAACAGGACTTGCAGCTTTGTCACGTCACCACATTCCATTTATGCAGGGCTTTTCATATAGCCACACAGACGTTTGCATGATTATAATAGTAGAATAATTTGATACATAACTGGCTATATCGACATTGATTACACTTTATTAATTCATATTTTGACCAATAAAAATCTTCAACATTCCCTCGTCTGAGACCTCTCACCTTCTCACTTCTCATCCATTAATACTCAGCGACTAAATGAGTCACACAGATTTATCAACAATGATGTTATGTCGTGTGTGTAATCCAAAAGCCAGGACTCATGGAGTATCATAAACTTAGGTCTTTTTAATATAAGTTTGCACCAATCCTGGGTTTTAGGTACCATGAAAGAAACTCGGCTTCAATTGGTGTTCATTGCCATGGTAACTTGCGCTGCACGGTTAACCTGCTCCGGGGCAGGTTATGTTCTGGGTTAGAAATCTCAAAACGAAATTTGACCAATCAGCTTTCAGCAAGATAACACATGTCTGATGCAATAAAGCCACTCCCCCAGCTTCTCTACTCCAAATTAAAGGACACTGCATAGTAAAACATTGTTTGAAGATAAAATTATCAGATTTTTTTAGATTATTATTTTTAGAATTACTTTATTATTTATATAATTATTATCTCCATAATCTATTACACAAGCCAGTTTAGTTTAATAGGAACAGGCTTTTAAATTAATATAAACATAGATAATACAGCTTACTTGCAAGTTGTTTTTTTTTTGTTGGTTTTTTCTCAAGTTTTCCTCTTTTGTTAAAAGTTGCTGTGTAAATGTGATTAAATTCATCATATTGCTCAATCTTTTAATTTTTGGAATTGAATCTGACTCTCTCACAAGAAGTGAATGAAAGTTTAAAAGCATGTGATTGGCTGCTTATTGCTGATGTCACACTT
>JAUMHG010000047.1:1701811-1712352 GCA_032359395.1 Enteromius anoplus | reverse complement strand
TTGGAGCGGTTATTATTCGAAAAGAACGAACCTGCAAATGTCTCAACTGACCAATCAGAATCAAGCATTCCAGAGAGTCATGTAATGAGCAACAATAACACCTACTACTCATAATACAAGGCTGGACTTCTATGCATGACAAAAGAATGCAACAAAATATTATGTGTATCTTTGAACTAAATATCATTAACAATCTTAAGCCCAGCAAGTCTACTAGTTAGTATATGTTCCAAACATTTCAGCACCATGTGGTTTAACTGGACAACCACTTGTTACAACAACAAATCCGGCTTTCTCTGTGTTCCCATCAGATGCTGTGCAGGAGCCTAATGTGACCTGTACGCTGAACAGTATTACAGAATCAAAAACACTATTCTGCTCAGTTCCATCTCAGTTCCTAACAGCCTTTGAATGGACTAGATCAAATTTGATACGACAATCTGGGCAAGAGCTTAATATCAGCGAGGAGGAGAAGCCTGATTCAGTCTTTGCACAGTGAAAAATGAAGTTAGCCAAAAGAGCACCAGCTTCACTCTGAAAGACTGCCCCACAGGTCCACTTCATTCACATTAACATAACTGCTAAAGTACAGTGTTCATGCTAAAGCTGCTGCTCGTTTTCTCTCTAATTATTTATATTTATGTTCTTGTAATTAGGTAAACCACCACATGAGACTTTCCTTCTACCAGTTATATTAACTATAAGCTGTGTTACTATCCTGGGGATTGCAGCTGCCGCTTATTTCATTCACAAAAAAAGAAACAAGGGTATGACAGGTAAGACATAGTTGCAGTGACATTCATGGAGATCTGGAGACAAAATCGAGTCTTTATCTTTTGCTCGTTGTTTTGCATTTTAATTGATGCTCTACAAATGTAATGCATTATAAATGGTCTTCTCGCTGTCATTTAGCTGAAGATGACATACAGCCAAGTTTAATAAACATGAGTGGATGATTTAAAATGATTAGTTGTCTCAATGGTTAGAAAAATAAATTTGACCCTACAGTCAGTGGTGTCTGTTTTCTATAAGTCAAGCTCTGCCAAATCAGAAGACACGATAGAATAATTACAACTTTGTGGCAACCTCTGAGCAGTTGTGCAAAAATAACTAAATGTGAAAACTGAGATTAATATCTATGTTGGGCTCTGGTTGTCAGGTGATGATATGCAAACCAGGTCTGGATCAGAACCACAATTCATTCTGTTATTCTTAATCAATATAAATAATAAAATCAATATTAAATTCCTTGGCATTTACCAGGCAACCAAAGAGAGCCATGAAGTGAGTGTCATTTCATTTTGTCCATTTATTTGATCATTTCTAAAGATGAAGATGCAAACCATGCTCCCAGAAACAATCATGATCAAGACGACGATGCAGAACAGGACACAAATGCAGACGGAGATCAGACTGAAAATGATGAGGAAATAGAAATGATGCGAAGTAAGTGCGAAGTTATTAGCAAGGTTAGTTTTGGATTAAAAATATATCTCTATGATCAGTCTGGAACGTTAAACTAAACATGTTTAAGGGCTGTCAAGCTAATAAGTTTAGGCCTGTGAAAATGTATTTGCCCATCTAGTTACTAATTCTTAATCATAATGGAGTTTTATCTGGACTAGACACAAACAGATCTGAGGACTGCCAGCCCAGCTCAAATTATACCAACACTTAGATAAAACTTTTATCTACAGTGTAACTTTGATTAAATTTGACATTTTATAGATTTTACCCATACACACTTACCAGACGTACAATGGAAGCTGTCTGAGTCTTTGCATGGGTTATCATGGGTCTCGTTTCATTTTTCTCTTTTAATATCTAAAGTGGAAAACCAGGCTGTCAGAAACAATCATGTATTAGAGAAAAATGTACAACAGGAAGATGAAGATGAGTCTGAAAATGGGGAGGAAGCAGAAATGATGAAAGATTTTAATTGTGGTAAGTAACTAAAACTAAACTGTATGCAAGACTGTATAGTTGGTTACTAATTCGTAATCTATGAAACTGCTTTCAATTAAATCAACACTTTATCTACAGTATACATTGGATTAAAGTTGAAGATTTCTCCCCTAGGCCTACATACGAGGCCTCCAAGGGGAGCTTTCTGTATCTGTGCATGTATTAATCACGAAGTGTGTCTTATTTTATTATACTCTTTTAAATTATCATTTCTAAAGGGGAAGAGGCGAACCAGGCTCCCAGAAACAATCATGTGTCAGAGGACAATGCAGAAGAGGATATATATGAAGATGAGTTAAAAAATGAGGAAGAAACAGAAATGATAGGCAATATTCAATATAGTAAGTACAAACTAAAATGTAAGCAAGACTGTAGTTTTGGATTAAAAAAAGAAAGAAAAGCGAATTAAACTTTAGACTAATTAATTATACTACATGCACAAGGGCCATTAAGCAAAACTGTTTTCAAATACTAACTGATCCTGTAGGAAAAACTGTATTTACCTTTTTAGTTATTAACTCCTAATCTATGGAACTGCATTCATAATGGGGTTCATCTGGACTAAACTCATAGACCTGATGACTGCCAGCCCTGCTCAGTTAAATCAATACTTCAATAAAACTATCTACAATTGAAATTTGATACATTTACAAGGCATCCAAGGGGAGCTGTCTGTATCTTTGCTTGTATTGGATCTCGTTTCATTTTGTTCTTTTTATTTGCAAAGATGAAGATGCTAAAGAGAACTATGAAGAACAGTCCATAAATGAAGATGGAGATGAGGGAGAAATATGAAGCAGCAAAGAGCATGTATGATATTGAATTTGGTAAGAGCAAAGTCGTAAGCAACAACATGCAGGCTTGGATAAAAAAAATAAATAAATAAAAAATCAGTCATGTATATTTTGTTTAAATTTAAAATATACATGACTTGCACAGAGGGGTTCAGATAATCACCAGCTATTACAAAAAAAATGTATTAAATGAAGGAGCTTGGCGAGTTTCATAAATTTTTCCCTCTGTTTTATACTCATATTTCATACTAAATTAAATCAGAAATAAAAAAAATATAAAATTTATTAAATACAAAGTTGTAAGCAGCCAAACAGCCAGACATGCAAAACAGAAGGCAAATGTCCCTCTTTGTTCTCTATTGTAATTTATAGGAACAAATTCAAACTCGGCAGAAGGAACTATCATTGTTGCTTTGTAAACAAACATTGTGTGTGTGTTCTAGGCCAAGACCTTCACAGTTATGAAGAGAATCAGCAGGAAATGAGTGAAGCCCAAACCTCACTGGACCCACACAAGACAAGTTAATGAGAAGCCCTGAGCTGCAGGGACACTTAACAACAGGGGTGGAAAACATTGATCCTGAAGGGCTGGGGCCTCATAAATATGGTTTTAAATATGAGCTCATGCTAAGTTACAGAAACAGTTAGCGTGGGAAAACATAGCTGCACAAGTTCATGCATCAGTTTACATTTAAATTATTTAAATAGTTAAGTATAATAAAAAAAAGTAATGTCATGTGTGACGTTTATTGACTTTTCACTTGAAAAAGTTTGGAATTGGCCGTAATTTTGAAGTTATTTCAGATGAAATTGCATTAAATTACATAAAATAGGCTTTTGCATAGTTTCTACAACAAATTTGACAAAACAAGAATGCATATAACCTTAGCTTAATGTTCAGTGGAAATGTTTAATGTAAGGTTCCCACGTCAACACACGCTGATCAGTTTAATTTAACCTTTCAAAAATTGAGTTAAAAGATTTAAAAGTGCACTTGTGTGTCTGCCTTTTTATTGATCAAGTGGTAGAGGTTGATATGACGTTTAGAATATAAACAGTACTAAAAAATAGTTTTTAGAACGAGTAATAATCCCATTAATCTGGTTACAGTACATGTCCCTGTTGAAGATCAGTGAATTAAAGCTAATTATTTGCAGTAATATCAAAGATAAAACAAAACTATGTTATTGAATCTAATGGTAATTGTCATGTAGGTGCAATCCTGCAGGTATTAAAAGAACATGGCAGCAGCTGAAAATGAAATATAAAAACATAATTCAATCAGGTAAGGTTTGAGCAAGTCATGAATGTAGTTTTTTGCAAACACATACAGTGGCCTTACTCCACATCCCTGCTACAGAAAGCTTCCATTGGCAAAGAAATGTAAAGCTGCACAAACTAGTATCTGCTCGGATGCAAGAGCACCATCACGATGGGTGATGTTAATGTAAGAACGGATTAGATTTTGGATATATGTAATTGATAACAACGCAAAACTGTAACGCTCAAACAAAAATTTTACCTTATAGGGGAAAAATTCACTCTAGGTCTCAAAATCCTTGCCCGACGTAAATGTAATTTTCTTCTAATTAATACAGCCTCTTAATCTATGGGATCCTCCAAAAAAGGACAAGCCATTCTCGTAACTTTGCTCTTTGTGTGACTGAAATGTGGGCAATGAATGACTACGGCTAAGGCGAAAAATACCGCTTTGTCTTTAAAAAAGGGGAGACCAACAGGAACTCGGAGTTTAGAGAATAAAACCTGCTCCCGACCAGGGGCACGTTTCCCAAAAGCATCGTTGGCTAACTATGATCGTTAGTTCCATTGAACTCTATTGGGAACTATGGATCTTACGACCATGGTTGCTTTTGGGAAACGCACGCCTGGTTAGGTTCACAGAGTAAGTTGCCACGGTAAAATTACCTCTCTTTCAGAAACAGGCTTGACTTTCCTTGCTTTGAGTTTGACAAACCTGCCATCTTGAAACGGAAAACCCAGAGTTTCTCTTATTTCAGGGTTAACATACTCTGAGTTTTCACTTAACCTCCTTTCTGAAACGGGCCCTAGGAGTGGAAAACATTGAACCTAAAGGGCCGGTGTCCCTAAAGTGTTTTGCTCCAACCCTAATCAAACTCACCGGTTCTCTAAAATGCAGTTAGGTATATTTATTATATTCCTGGGTTTTTCGGGGTTTGAGCTAAGCTCTGCAGGAAAGTGGCCCTCCAGGGTCAACACTCCCCAGCCCTGCTTTACAACAAGGTTAATTTGTTAGTGCATTAACATGAAGAATGAACTCATTTTTACAGCATTTAATGATCATTCACTGTGCATTAGTATGACTGGTACTGCTTTTCTATTAGTAAGTGCTGAACATAAAAGCTGTGAAAGGGTCATCCTCCCTGTTAATACAATTACCTGATGTTAACATGTAAAGGTTTCCAAAACTTTTATTTGAATGTTGTTTATGATGCTCCACTATATGTGCTAATGTTTCTGAAGGACTGTTTAACACCATTAAACTAATCGTGTACCATGACATGTCTGATGTAACCAGCGTTTAGGGTGACAAGTGCTTTTAACAAATTAACTCCTGAAGACAGACTTGCACAATATTCTTTATTTTGTAAAAGTCTAAAGTCAGTCAAGTCACAATGGTGGTACTGTGCATAAACATCCAGAACAAATTTAACTAACATTAAAAAACAAAAAAGGTCTTAAGACAATAGTTATTTGATAATGACTGCAACTTCAACCTCAAAAAGGTAACAATTCTTGCTTAAAAAGGCTTTAAAAACAGTCATGTTAATTAAGCACTTAAGTGATCTAGACCGGGCAACTTAACTACAGAACATCTGATCTAGATTTCAGGATGAAGCAACCTGGCTTCGGTTTCAGTCCGTTTCCTCCTCAGACTCAGATTCTGAAACAAGAGCATTATATACACACACGTTAATACATGAACAAAAGAAACCTTAATGGTTTAAAAATAAACAATACTCACCCTCTTCAGCATTTTTTAACCACTCCACAAACTTCTTCATCTGCTCCAGGAAGACACTCTTTCCTTTGGCTAGGTGACCCTCAGTATACCACTTAAGAATAGCCTCTTCACTCAAAACATCCACTAAAAGAAAATAAAAATAAATAAAAGGGTTAAAACACACATAAAGTAAACCTCTGGAAAAATAAAAGATTCAGCATTTCAGAAACGCTACCTTTATAGAGCAGAAAAACAATCTTCTGGAAGGCTTTCATGAAGTGGATGTTGTCATAACAGTACTCTTGAACTCTCAGCAGCAGAGTGAGCTCAGACAGACCCTGTGTGGTGAAGGCCTTCAGAAGAGGGCTGTGTTGCTGAGAAAGAGAAACAGAAGTCAGGAATAAAGGTGGTCAGAATACCAACAAGGCCATAGGTTTTGACTGATAAAAGTGAGCCAATTCATTCCAAGGGACTTCTAAAACCCACTGGAATCTAAAAGCTATGGTTCCCTTCCTCCATGCTTGCCTTCAATTGTTTAATGGCTTGCTCAGTGACCAGTTCCTCTTTCTTATTCCACTCAACTGTGCTCATGACGCTGGTCCACATGATACCAATCATCATCTGCTCAGAGATACCACTCTTCTTCATTTCGTCCATGCCGTACACCATGATCTATAAGACAAAGCAGATATCGACAACAGTTCGGTCTTAAAAACACAATTCAGAATTGACACAAGTAAAAGGGTCTTCACAAACCTCTTTAAAAGAAACCCCTTGAGACATCTGCTCTTGGAGCTCTTTCTGAAGCTCCTTGCGAGTTCCTAACGACTTCTGGTTGCGTGCAAAATCAGAGAGCTCCTTAAGCCCAGCGTCGGTGAAGTATTTTGAGAAGTGCTCATAGCTTCGCTTGTTCACTGGAAACAGCTCCTGCAACAGAAGAGATAATGACAGGCTGTGAGTAGATGTTAACCACAATAGGAAAGTCGACATTAAAACTGCACATCATCGCATTAAAACCTCACCATCAACCTGCCGTCCATGCCAACCTTACGCAGACTGGCAGCCACAGAGTTAATGTCCTTCTCACTGATCCACGATTTAAACAGCTTCACAGCAAAGGCCGGAGACACACCTATTTAAAAAGGAACGCATTTAGCATTTCAAAAAATAAAAAGCACCTAGCATGACCAAATGTCCAAACATACCTTCTTTGACCAAGTTGTCATTAAAGAGGCTGCCAAGGATTGAAGCTGATATGTTACCATTAGCCAGTAAAATGCCAGTGAGCATGGCAAGCTTGTTACGCTCGGACTCACTGAACCCTTTTAAAAACAGGAGCAGCTAAGGACGGAAAAAAAAAAAAAAGTATATATTTATATATACACACACGAGTTTTAGTTCAAATCACAATCTTAGGTCTTTTAATTATTTTAGGTCCAATTTACCTTTTTAATCTCCTCTTCAAAACCTTTCTCCAGGTACTTGTAACGCCGGATTAACTTGTTAAAAACCTTAAAACACAAAATTTACGGAGTTAAATTTGATGATGCGGATTCCAGACCCCCGTTTTGTTTTAAAGAAGACCTTCAAAGATTTTTATGGATACCTGAGCATACGCTTTCATGGTCTTAACATCTTCTGGTGCGGTGAAGAGACAGAAGTTAGTCCGAGTCATGTCGTCGGATATGGCACCTCCCGGAGCTTATAGGGACAAAGGCGAAAAGCTCTAGTTAAACTACGCTTCACAAATAAAACAAGAGGAGCTCCAAGAATCCAACACCCTCTTACCCAGCATTCCACCAGCCACCAGGATATCAAACAGGGTTTCTGCATAGCGACGATAATCGAGCTTGGCTCCAGAGGAATCTAGAAACTTGGCAACAGCATCTAAATCAGTGCCGGTTTGATTTAATCCTTGTACAATGCTCTCCTGAAACTGTGTAGGGTCAAATCTCTCCTTTTCATCTGTTTAAAAGAGAGGCAGAAGAAAATTAGATGTGTCCAGTAGTGCCTGGACTAAGGGGTCACAAGGCTTAGACCTCATTCATTAAGTCAATTTAAAGGCCTAAAGAACGCTCACAAACAATTTCAGATAAGTTAGGAACAGCTGAATTATATTATAATTTATGCTGCCAGATACTACAAACAAACAATTCAAGTACATGGTGAAATTGTGTTTTCAGAACATTTTCAAGGGCATGTCATAAGTAATGGTACGGAGCAAGCTAGCACATGTAGCACATCAATGGCTGTTAAGTTCAACTTCACTAAGGTACATGTGACAACTTGCCCCGGTCCCCATAAAAATTATACAAACCTCTCTTGCGAGTCTTGAAACGCTGGCCTGTTAGCGTTGGCTTCTGCTGCTTTTGATTACTCATAAAAAAAACACCCTAAAAATGGAAACGGACAACGTTAGCGCAGTTCACGTCACTCGACGCACAGTTAAGAAATACGAGAAGTTTCTCAAAAAAAAAAAAAAAAGGAAAGAAAAAAACCCCCACTGAAAACAGAACTACAAAGAGAAAAATAAATACAACTAAAAAAAAAAACACCACGGATTGTTGAATGTTCTTTTACGTTAACCTACGTAACTGCGTAGCTACTACGTAACCCACAGACTCACACCGTTTGGCTGTTTAGTAACATTAACGTGGTCCAGGAAGTAGGTTATTCGCTACAATTCATTACTAAATGTAAAACACGCTGTAAAACACGATTTAAAACAGTATCAAGTTTTAAAAGTGACTCCGTGGGTAAGATACATTAAAGACGATATATACTAAACTTAAACATTAATCTTAAGAGTTAATTTCTCGTATAACTTTAAATGTTAAACATTTTACAACAAGAAAAAAAGCGAAGCTTACCGAAATATATGAATAGACAAACGGTTTAAAGAGAAGACCGAGCAAATGAGTAATCACCAGCACACTTCACCTCAAACTCTCAGCACGAGGCTCATAAAGCCTCGAAAAGCCTGGACTAGTACACTTGCAGAGGGGGGATCAATGACGACGAGTGCGGAAAAAACGGTATAAAAGCAACTAAAAGGCTATGTTTTATTAGATTTGTTTCTTGCGGGAGTTAATTATAAGCACACAGTTTTAAAAAATATATAAGTGCTGTTAATTTTATGCTTTTTTTTCGTTACGTGTAAATTGGCACCCCCCCCCCCTCTGCATAGTGGCACATATAAATCACCTAGTTTCCGCATTTGGTAATCATGAATCATGCTGATTCGTTACGTCAATAAAATAGCTAATAATTTACATAGACCTACATTCTGGACCAAACACAGAACAAGCATCTGCCAGTTTAGTTCCTTATAATTACACAAAGTTGAAATATTATGACAAACATGTTTATTTTAACTTTTTTTTCAAATGTCTCTTTGGTGAAGTTTATTGTCTGAAGTGTCTCAAAAACGTCCTTATGAAGTGGTTAGCATAGACAGCCTTTAACTGTGTGTATATGAAAACATTAATTACTTTTATAAATAAACATTATTATCATTTTATTTGTTGTTGTTGCATATCATACATATCATGACACCGGGGGCCTGTACCATGATGGTGGCTAAAGAAACTCAGGGTTACAGAACCAAACCACTCCAATCTTGTTTTGTTGGTACCATGAAGCTGGTCATCAACTTTCTCACTTTCTCTGTCAATTCAGGCTTGATCCTGAGTTAATGTACTGTAGCACATGCACATGAAAGTGTGACATCAGCAATGAGCAGCCAATCACATGCCTTGAAACTTCTCCTGAGAGAGTCAGTGCAATTAATACCAAAGATTAAAGATTGAACGATATGAAGAATTTAAACATTCACACATCAAAATGAAAATATCTATCAATGAAAACAAATAAAAAGAAATGTAAAAAAACGTGCAAGTAAGCTGTAAAGTTATTTTATAAAGATGATAATATTTATAAGTATAACACTAAAATAACAAACACTATAGGTAAAACACTTAAAAATGTAAACTCATAAGTAGTCATGGTAACTTTTTTATACTTCATATTATCTATGTTTATATTAATTTTAAAGTCTTATTACTATTAAACTGAACTGGCCTGTGTAATGGCGAACACTGCTAAAAGCCAAACCAATTTCATGGTACCTAAAACCTAGATATGATGCAAACTAAACTAAAACATGGCTAACCAGCAAAATCTGATTCATGGTACAGACCCCTGGTTAGCTGTGAGTGTAAGTTACTATGGCGATGAACACTGCTAAAAGCCAAAACAATTTAATGGTACCTAAAGCTAAACTGAAACTGTTTCATGGTGCAGGCCCCAGGTTTATATGACTCATGATATTCATCATCATGTATAGAGTTCAGACGGATCTGTCAATGAGGTGATCAAGAACCCCAAAAGGTGTCTTTCATTTGTATGGCGTTGTAGTATTTGGCCAATTTATATATTCATGGCTATTTAAACAACAACAAAAGGGGTGCTAAAATAATGTTCTATGAAACAAACTGTTCAGTGTTTTGTATTTATATATATATATTTTGAACACATTCTGTTGTACAGTTCATTCAGTTATCATGAATTTGTCTCAGGAACTGCTCAAATATTTCTGATCCAGGGTAACATAACATAATACGTCACATTATGAGTCAATACCTGGCAAAAGAACTTGTGCTGTTAGGCAACCTCCCCGGGAACAATGTCTTTCACAACACTTTGCTGGGTCACATGACTAAGACCAGGGGCGGATCTAGAAAATTATTCATGGGGTGGCAAGGGGGTGGCATTAAAATTATGAGGGGTGGCAACACTGA